>SNQJ01S0025638.1:23180-34507 GCA_010110895.2 Picea sitchensis
GTTGGCTTGCTGTGAGCAAGGAACAAAGTGTTCTGGACTGTGACTTTTGATCAGGGGAGGCACTGAGTTGCTAGAGGTTTTGGGCATGGAGGGCCAGGATATCCGTAGATATCCTGGAGCTAGGTAGTTTTCCTAGTTGGCAGGGAGGACAATAATTTTGGGCAGTTATTTTCCTGTTTGTGGCAGGGTTGATCTGTGTAGCAGGGAGTAGAAGGGAAGCAACAAGGCAAGGAGGGAACATAAATTAGCATCAGATCCAGGTACTTGTTAAGTTATGTAATTGTTTCTTTCTGTCATGAAATCAGTATTTAGTGATAAATCTAAGTTGTTGTCATGAGAATCACTATTATGTTAAGAAGTTATTATTTCAGTTTACGAAATAGAAATGTTTAGGAAACTTAATGATGTTTAGAAATATATGGGCATTACAGTCCTTCATTGTTGTAAGTGAAAAAAAATAGTTGGTTGCAAGTTGGGTAGTGCTTCTAAGCCGGTGCATCGAACATGGATTCAAACAGGAGCTCCATGTGGTTGTTGAGGATGCTTTGATTGTGGAGTTGGTCCTCCAAGGTCTGACACATCTAGAAGATTAACTGAAGTTGGTCATCTGGAAAATGGTGTGGTTTGAGCAAGGGTTGCTCAACGCTCCCAACCATTTCCTTGTGAGGAACTACAACTGCTTCAAAATATGTTGGTGGAGTCTCTTCCATGGCCAACCCATGGGTGGCATTTTGTGTTACCCAATCTGGAAACTAGGGGGGGATTTCTTCCTCAACCACACAATCGCCTGGCTCCATTATGGGGCGAGTCAGGGGGTTCATGATGTTGGAAGGCTCTAGAGAAGATTCAAAATTTTCCATCCTGAAAGGAGGAATTTATTCCTCAATTGGGCAACTCCCAGAATCGAGCATGGTGTTGGAGAAGTGAGGAGGTGACTTCAAGAGACTAAGAGGAGGCTGATGAATCTCAAGCCAATTCTGGTCGGTGCAGGAGGGGTTAGCAGAGCTGGTAGGAGGATTAGACGGTTGAGAGGGGTCTGGGTGATTACGTCGGGATATGAAGTTGTAATAAGTTGGCCCTCGTTTGGGCTTACCCCGCTCTCTTGGCATGGTGGAGTTACAACAGAGAAGGGGGAAGAGAGGCAAACCAAGATTCCAGTCTAGCGAAGAGCAGAATAGGGGCACGAAGCAACTGAGGAATATACTGAAAATGGACACCAGCATGGGGGATGGAAGCCTTTGAACATAGAACAAAGTGCCTGTGGCAAGGAGGCTTTGAATGCCAAAATAAAATGAGAGCCAAAGGAAAATGCGAAATGGGAGAATGCCTGTGAGAGATTACCTTCATAGAAACCATTGAAGTGACTGAGAGGAGAACCATGAAGACAGAGGTGATGCCAACTAAATTATGTGTACCTGCTCCAGTGTTCTGTAACTGGTTTGCATAGAGATAAATTAAATTTCCCTTACCACCCCAACGCACTAACATCACTGCATCATGAATGCTAGTCATGTTGAATAGGTTGGATGTGAGGTTGGTGACTGGGTGTATTTACTCCTCACTCTGCATGAGTGCCAGGTTGCCTCTGTTGGCCAGATTTCACCTCATCTGGGGGAAAGCAATGCATTCATTAATAGACAATGGAGGTGTGTACGTAAAAATTTGACCCTCCTACTATCGTCGACAAAAATATCTGTCAAACATGAATTACAACATACAACTACTACTAGTGCAATGATCATAAATTGTATTGGTTATGGGAGTGCTTGCTTAGACTACTCCATTATGGAATATGATAAACTTGTAGCAAACAGACCCACTTTTCAAGAAAAAAATGGGGTTGAATCCAACTAGATCTTTGCGGGTAGCTTGATTTTTGCATGCTCAAAGTTCCATGCATTGTAGAACCTTTCCCCAAGAGATTTTCCCCATTTTAAATAACCTCAATGCTCAGAAAATTAATCATATTTCTAGATTGGTTGGAAGTTTAAATTGTTAGGTCACTTAGATTCATGTAGGGGAGGGAAGAATGCTACATGAACACAATGCTCCATTATGGAATAGATTAAACTTTTAGCAAATAGTCCCACTTTTCAAGCAAAAGATGGGGTTGAATCCAGTTAGATTTTTAGAGGTAGCTTCATTTCACATGATCAAAGTTCCATGTGTTTCAAAAATTTTCTCCCATTTTAAATAGACCCAGATGCTCAAAAAATCGATCGGAGTTTCGGATTGGCTAGAAATTAAAATTGATTAGTCATTGGATCCTGACAAGGGAAGGAAGAATGCTACATGAATACACTGCTCCATTATGGAATAGGTCAAACTTGTATCAAAGAGACCCACTTTTCAAGAAAAAAGTGGCATTGAATTTGACCACATTTTCCGGGGGAGATTGAGTTTCACAAAATCAAAGTTCCATGTGTTAAGCCTTGCCCATAGGGGGTTTTCCCCATTTTAAACCGACCCAAATGAGTTGAAGTTCGATTAGTGTTTTCGATTGGATAGAATTTTAAATTCTTAGGTCATAAGATTTCGACATGGGAGGGAAGAATGCTACACGAATAGATTGCTCCATTTCTAAAAGATTGTATGTTTGTAGCCTATTATCTTTCCTTTCATGCATAAAGTATAATAAACTATAAATTCCACTGTGTAAAATATAATAAATGGGGCATTCTATTTATGTAGCATTCTTCCCTTTCCTCTTGATATTTGATGATCTAAAAATTTAAATTTCTAGCCAATCCAAAACTCCCATTGATTTTATGAGCATCTAGATCAAATTAAAATAGGGCAGAACCCCTGGGGAAGGTTTTGGAACACATGGAACTTTGATTGTGTTAAACTTAGTCTACCCTTGAAAATCTTGATAGATTCAACCCCATTTTCCTTGAAAATTAGATATGTTTGCTACAAGTTATTCTATTCCATAATTTAAATTGTTAGGTCATCAAATTCTAGTAGGGGAGTGAAGAATGCTACATGAGTAGACTACTCCATAATGGATTAGTCTCTTCATGTCAAATTCTTTCCTCCCCTACCGACTATGGCATAGTTTATTCATGTAGCATTTTTCACTTCCCTGTCGGAATGACAGAATCTGGCGACCTAACAATTTAAATTTCTATCCAATCGTTAACTCCAATTGATTTTCTGAGCTTCTATATCGGTTTAAAATGGGGAAAAACCCTCTGGGGCAAGGTTATAAAATGCATGGAATTTTGATTGTGCAAAACTCAAGGTAACCCTGAAAATCTAGCCAAATTCAACCCCATTTTTTGATTGAAAAAGTGGGGGTTTTTGTACAAGTTTAGTCTATTCAATAATGGAGTAGTCTATTCATGTAGCAATCTCCTGTCCCCAACTGGAATCAGACAACCTAACAATTTAAATTTCTGGCCAATCTAGAACAATGATTGATTTTATGAGCATCCTAGTTTTCTTTAAATGGGGAAAAACCCTTGGGGACAAGATTTTGAAATGCAAGGAACTTTGATCATGCAAAACTCGGGATACCCCTAAAAATATGGTGGGATTCAACTCCATTTTTTCCCTGAATAATGGGTTTGTTTACTACAAGTTTAGTGTATTATGTCTATTCCTGTAGCATTCTTCCCTCCCTTATCAGAGTTCACCTGGGGGGCAAGGTTTTGAAATGCATGGAACTTCGATCTTGTGAAACTTAGGCTACCCTTGAAATTCCTATCAAATTCAACCCCTTTTTTGGCCTAAAAACTGGGTCTATTTTCTACAAGTTTAGAAGTTAGATAGGGTGAAAGTCATGCTACCCATAGGCTAAAAATGGGGCTAAATCCACCTAGATTTTCAGGCTAGCCCAAGTTTTACACAATAGGAGTTTCATGCATTTCATAATGTTGATAGCAAGGGTTTTGCCCAATTTTAAACAGACCCAAATCTCAAGAAATAAATCAAAGTTTTGGATTGGTTATAAATTTAAATTATTAGATGTCAAATTCTGAGAAGAGATGGAAGAATGCCACAGAAATATTCAAAATAAGTTAAACTCTTAGCAATTTAACTAAATTTTCATATGGGTTTGAATTCAACTAGATTTTCAGAAAGAACTCCCACTATTAAAGTTCCATGCATTTCAAAATCTTGCCAAGATTCTGTGTCATTTTAAACCAAACCCAAATGTTGAAAAAATCCATAAATTTTAATTGTTAAATTATTAAAATATGAAAAAAAACATAATGCTACATTGCCGGTTAATAATCCACTCCGGACAAATTCAACCTCATTTTTCACTTGTAAAGTGAGTCTATTTACTACAATTTTAACCTAATCGCTACAAGTTTAGCCTGTGAACCTTCAAAAAACACGGCTATACAAGTGAGAGTCATAAAGTCAACATCTGTATTTGTTTGATTACAGTGAAATGATTGTGTATAAAAAAATATATTTCTTGTTCCTCCTTTGTGAGTTATTATTATTTTCAAACTCTTCGAACACTCATCTAACGTTAATCTTTTATAGTTTTACGCTCAACTCTTTTATAACCATGGAATTGGGAACAATACCTCCACTATATTCACCGTCCAGTTAAATAATGTTGGCAATGCCCTATTGCCATTGTTGACATGGGCAAAAATATCCAACTCCTCGAAACGGATCTCAATCTCTGGTCAGATAATGCCAAGTCTGATCGATACCACAAAATGACCGTCATTCAGGTCAGAGAAATGAGACGTGGGTATAAACTAACTCAAGTAAGCATAATATTCTAAATAAAACGTAGGCAGAGGCATAATATTCTATATGTAGATGCAGAGGATGGAGTCAAAATCCGGACTCTTGAGTCTTTGATGAAGGTTTTGCAGAGAGTATTCATTATCTTGGTCTGTTATTCGGACAAGTCTCTGAACCAGTAGCTTTCGAGATTCAAGCTGAATATTTGTGACGTTGACCTGCTGCAAGCAACTCTGAGTGTGAGTAAATCCTGCTGCAACAACAACGTTGTTGAGAATCGAATTTCTGACACATACGAGAGTATTGGTTGATTATAAGTTGGTAGATCTGAATTGCTTTCGAATTCCACGATCTATAATCCATCTACCACAATATTCAATGCTACATATGTGTCTCTTCCTCCACACAGATATGTGATATGTGCTCTTCTAAAGTATTGCGAATCTATCAATGCTTTCAAACAAGCTGTTCGGCAGCTGCCTTATGCAAACTGCTTGTTGCCATTACAAATAATCTAGTTAGTGACTTCTACATTCTTTAAATATGAGAGTCTAGATGATGATAAACACGCTGTTGAATGCATTAGCGGTGCAGATGAATGCCTGGATTTTGAGTTTCTGTATAACGTTTTCTCATTTGAAGACGTATCTGACATTTGATCTCAAATTGGACTTGGACGAGATGGATGGAAATTATCAAACAGTCAGATTTGAGGTAGCCTCTCATAATTCTCGAGCTGTATAGTCGATGTTTGCCCGTCATAATTTTTGGCAATGAAGCTATTGGGTTGTTTACATGTGTAAGCAGGGAATTGGTGTTCGAGACAAGCGGTATCTTCCCTACTGGGATCCGCTATCTAGGAAAGGACAATGTGTTACAACCTTACAGGACAGTTGGATGGATCTATGGATTTTGCGATTGTCTAAACTATATTTCTTCATCAAGAGCATACTCATACTCTTTTCTAGGTTATCGTCTAGTCACTCTCCTACTTTAGTGTAACTCTTGCTTATTTAAACAATTGTTAACACAATTTAACATTTAGTCTTATTTAAGCATGTATCCATGAACATGAGAATCCAAGAGACTATATTTCTTCATCAAGAGCATACTCATACTCTTTTCTAGGTTACCGTCTAGTCACTCTCCTACTTTAGTGTAACTCTTGCTTATTTAAACAATTGTTAACACAATTTAACATTTAGTCTTATTTAAGCATGTATCCATGAACATGAGAATCCAAGAGAACAACTGCAGAACAAAAGCGAAGACAAACACAGAAATAGTACGGGCGGCACAAACCATGTCTAACACCCGACTAAGTCTTTGTTATTGTGAAATAGTTACAATGAGCACTATTGGCTTGGTTTATACCATGGCAGAGTCAAACAACTCACTTCACCTCACCAAGACACTCACGAACAATTTTGTCCCACCCAGACTCTCTGTCACATCTGTTTCCACAACCACCTACGGTGCACCTCAGAGGTTCCCACAACCACAGACTTACTATTGTATTGTTTCCGCAGAATTTCACCAAGCTAACAGAGATTTCAATTCTGCCTCATACATGCCTTCACAGACCTAGATTTTTAGACTTTCCAAAAACCTTCCAAAATGTGCAACTCTTGTCTTCTTGTCTTCCATCTTGGAAACTCTGCCTCAATTCGTTATTGCAGACTTGCCTTAGACTTGCTCTCTAGATATCTTGCCAAAATGATCTATGCTTCCTTTGGTTGTGCACCCTTGCTCTTATAGGAGCTACAAGGGTCACTTGTGCGAAACATTGCATCTCTTGGGTGTGTCGCACCCCTTTGCGAACCCACACTCAATCAACTTGTCCCACCCTTCAGTGGACCCAATGCTCCCATCCAAATCCCACACACCCATCAACCGTTCATCTCTTGGACTAGTGTGTGCACCCTTTTCCTTGTGCGCTCTTCAGGACGATCATTGTGACTCCTCATGAGTCTAGAAATGGGGTTGTCCAACCTCTCCGGCACGCCTATGTTGTTGAGGGTAGATGAGTCCACTCCTTGGGCATGCTCCTAAGTCGGCCCTTCCTTTCCAAAACACAACCCAAGTCTCTATCAACTGTTCTAAGGAAAGTAAGGTATGTTCCCCCTTGGTGTCGCAAACCACCATCATGCGCCCGAGGTTCTCCTACCCACACCCCAATTGTCCTTGTTCGTCCAACCGATCGCTTCCTTCCTTGTGCTCTTTGTCCATCCGTCATCGAATCTTCCCAAGGAGCACACGCGCTTGGTGGGTGTCATGGGAGACCCTTACATTCTCCCCCACTCCAAGTTGTTGTTATCCTTGACAAAATTCATTGACTTCCATGGCGTCTCAACCCATCTTTGTATCTCATCACCACTCAATGATCGTTGTTTCCTCAACTGCTATCATTAAGGAAAAATTCCCCTTAGGAAGTTTCATGAGTCTACGAAGTGTCTCTTCCTTCTCACTTATTATTACTTCCATACTTCGGTCCATTTTCCCATGCTTCCATTTGTTGGATCCCTTCGTGAATTCGAATGATTGGGTAGCTAATCCAATTATCGCGCCTCTATTTCAAGAATTCCCATCTTCACGTTCAAACATTTGTTTCTATATACAAACTCGTCGCATTTGCAACTCTTTGTTTCTTCCAATTTGTTAATTCATGCATTGCATTCTCAATAGTTTTCACCAAGGAACCTCCTTAAGGAACCCCATTGGCCTCGTTGCCTCCCACCGAAACAATGAGCCTGAACATGTTGAGTTTAGTTTGAAGGTGAAAGGGGATGGTTGGTTGGGCCATATCCCTCATCTCCAATCTGTCCCAATGTGATAGGTGAAGTTTCACCATACTTCTACGTTATGTACATAAGCAACAATACACCCAAATCATTCTTGCCTTCACACTCTTCCATGATTCGTTCCATCTCAGGTTCATATAGCCATTCACCATGTCTAAGTTCGCTAGAGGAGGAATCAAACCCTTCCTTGGTTCTCTTCTACCAAGGCTTTTGCATCTCCCTCACGTCGTCTTGGCCTACGAATGGTTTCTGCTCCTGTTCAACGAACTTCTCCAACATCTTCATCATTGTGACTTCCTTTGATTTTATCGCCACTCAATTACTTACGAACAAAAATCAGCCAAGCCATCCACTGTCTTAGCCAAATCTCCACATATCTCTTCAACATCGACAAACTTTTGTTCCACTGACACGATCTTCCTTTTGTTCTCTACATTAGGTTGTCCAACCATCATCGCACATTTTCCAAGTTCATCTCCACAAGGTCGCTTACTCTAGTTGTCCGCAACAACCATCTGCAAGGAAGACATTCCCCTACCTCCTTCCTTCCTCCTTATGGTAAGAATCAAACATGGAGTTTTTCCTGAGAAAATGACCAAACTGTTCAAGTGAGGAATCGATGTTGCCTTTTCCTTCCTCATGAACCCTTGTCCTAACACAACTTCAAAATCATCCATGGGAACAATGGTGAAACTTGTCTTTCCGCACCAATCACCAAGATTCAACGAGATGTCCTTGGCCACACTATTGACTTTCTCCACGTTTTCATTGGTTGTCTTGTAGGTTGTCCGTGTCAGTTCATGTTGCAACCCAAGCCTTCGCACCATGTATTCCCTCAATAATTTATGAGTCTCCCCACTATCCACCATGGCTAACACGGACTTCTCATTGAGTTTGACCTCCACATAGGAAATTTTTGTCTCGTCTTGCTCTTGGATCTTCATCGATTCATCCTCCATGGAAACATTCAAGACTTGCAAGACTCCAATAGATGATTTTTCTTCCTTCACCAAAGAATTCAACTTATATTTCAAGGGACAATTCTTCGCATACTGCTCCTTGGCACAAATCCAACATGAAAACGACTTCTTCTCTTTTGCTACGTCCATTTTCTTGGCATTGTCTTCACTTCCCTTGAATGAATTCGTCTTTATTTTGTCCTTATTTTCCCCTTCTGTTGCTGCTACAGGTGTCATCACTTCTCCTAGGACCTGTCTTCAGTTCACCCCAAAAGTACAACAATTTGTTCGCTATGACAATCACTGCTATAGCAACAATCTGTGCATTCTACCATTGCAATTCACTTTGCACCCATAGTTGCAGACCATTCATGAAGTGGAAAATTATGTCTTCCTCTGACATAACTTTGATCTTTGACATGATCCCTGTGAACTCCTTGATGTAGGCTTAGATTTTACCAATGTTTCTGAGATCCAACAACTGATTCCTTGCGATCCATGCTTGGTTCACTAGACCAAATTGTGCCTTCAAGGTTGCCTTCATCTCTGCCCATTTTTCGATCTTCTCAACTGTTCCCCTAGCTGCCAAGTCTTATGCTCAAATCCTCAACCAAATATTAGCAGTTCCTGTCAAGAATATCATTGCAGCGTTCACCTTGGCTTCGTCCGAAATTTCATTCAATTTCTCTAGGTACTGCTCAACATCCCAACATAAGTTTCCCAACAACTTGGCATTGCGAGTTCTGTCATATGGATCAGGTTCCATTATCTTGATCCTCATCGGCTTGAAAATAGAGCTTTGTTTGTTAGCCAAAGCTCATTTCAACAATGTGATGCTGTCATCTTGGTCCCTCATTCTCTATGTGACTATGGCAAGCGCGTCCTCCGCTACATTAAGTCTGTCTTGAATGTCGTTCGTCAAGGTTTTGATCATTAGATCTATAATTGACTGACACTCCTAAACGTCTTGGTTAAACCCACACTTCATCTTCTCCATCTCAGTCTCCATCAAGTTGACCTTCTCACCATGCTGGCACAATGCATCTATCATATTCTCGACGGTTCTTTCCAAGGTAGCGATCTAGTACTTCATCTTGTCAGTCTTGGGATCCCTCTGGGTGTCACTGCCATTAGCCATGGATGGAACTCCAAGTATCTTCACTTCACTTGCGAAGGGTTCATCCAAGGCACCCAAGAGTTCATCTCAAGACTTCCTCAAAATTATGCGATCAACTCTGCGGTTACTTCTGCGGTTGGTTTTGTGACTGTCCTGCAACAGTCCTTCACTTGTCTACCTTTCCCAAGTGCTTCATTCACCCTCATAACTTTGAGCTTGGCTTGCTCAATAAGTGCGCCCTGGTCTGCACACAAGTTTTGCTCGTAACTCATCCCTATCACAACCCACCAAGTCTACCCTCAAGTTGCCTCTGTGATGGGTCTATCCGTCAAACCCTCACCAAGCCTGTGCCTAGAATACTTCACCAAATAAGTTTGCCCCTCTATCACCACTGCTTTATTTGTAGTAGTGGTGAAGAGATAAGTTTTCTCTGATACCACCTGTCATGAGCCCACAGTTCCCCGAACGAATCTTGCAATCGTTCACCTCCTCAGGGTGTGCAACACCATGACGGTTCTTACTTGGTTTTTTGGCATGTACCAAGAATAATTTGTTTGGACTATGCCTCTTCACCTAGACCATACCCATACTCTGTTCTAGGCTATCGATGAGTCACACTCCTACTCTAGTGAAACTCTCGCTTACTTAGACAATTATTAACACAATTTAACACTTAGTCTTATTTAAGCATGCATATATGAACATGAGAATCCAAGAGAACAACTGCATAACAAAAACAAAGAAAAGCATAAAAATAGTGTGGATGACACAAATTGTGCCTAACACCCGACTAAGTCTTTGTTATTGCGAAACAATTACAATGAGTACTATTGGCTTGGTTTACACTGCGACAGAGTCAAAAGACTCGCCTAACCTCACCAAGACAATCAAGAATAGATTCGTCCCACCAAGATACTTTGTCACATCTATCTTCGCAACCACCTGCAATGCACCTAATGACCATCTTGGTCTTAACCCACAGTTCTACAGAAGTATAAAGTCAATTCTGCTCAACTTGGAAGTCGAGCTTCCCTTTAAACTTACGTGAGAGCCCAAATTTCTTTCGTACAATGCTTTGAATTCTTTTTCACTCGTGCCAATCTACCAACACTTCAGTCGAGGCCTTACTCTCCATAGAACCTTAGGCTGTGTTCATAGTCTTCACATGCAATGCTTAACTTTTTTTCCATGAGCTATCAGATTCTTCAACTCTCGTTCCTCGTCGTCGATCTTCGTAGGATGGATGATCCTGATATTTTGTAAGAGTCTTTTTGTATTGACTCCTCGTCATTAATATCCTCTCTAAATGGATGGTTATATTTATCATGCAACCATCGACCAATACGAAGGAATATTCCTTCGATGCCAATTCTCGATGTTCTTACATCGTAATAAACCCCGAACAACTTCTCTAGTGGGCAGTCTAATATTCTCCTTAGCGTGTCTCGATGTAAGGTCATGATTTGACGTCCAATTTATTTGTATCAGAGTTCCTTTTTTGGACTCCCTGTAGCTCGAGCTCTCTGAAACTTCACTCTGACAATCTTTCACCTCCCCTCTCATACTTCACTCTAAGTGGTCATCGATTCCAGCTCGCCATGGACTTACATGTGAATGCCACATGTCACTCACCTACTCATCAATTCGACTACCACATTGATCCAGGTGTATATTGATGGCCACCCACCTTTTCCAAATGGCTCAAAACAACTTTCTGGCAATTTTGGCAATTTACTA
>SNQJ01S0025638.1:36583-61059 GCA_010110895.2 Picea sitchensis
CGATGGTGGTGGTGGTGCTGGTGGTGTCGGTGGTGTCGATGGTGTTAATGGTGTGGGTGGCGTCGGTAGTGCTCGTGACGACGCTCCCCTGCCTCGACCCCTTCGAGTCCTGGCCATATTGTATAACTTAACCTACATCACCCCAAAGTTATCAGGGTGAGTTCCAGGACGTTTCAAATAGGTGCTACTTAAACTTAGAAACAAGGTTGGGCGTAAGTTTTCTGTACTTGTCTATAAACATACATTACTCCATCAGGGGAATTGGCTAGGTTCGGTTTAGTATTAAGCGTCTAAGCTTGGTTAACATCGAATTTTAAGGTAGATTAACCTTACACTTAATAAAGTAATTAATTTTTTAAAATTATTGTTACACTAATTTAACTCAAATTATCCTTACTTTAAATTTAAGCTAATTTGACCTCATTATATATATATATCATTTATACTAAATTATTTAATTTATTTTATATTATTTCTAATGCTTTATATTATATATATAAAATAATTGAGCATATACCCAAGGGTTCGGGCACACATGGGTTCCATGTGCTCGTCTGACTTTCTCAAGCTCCCTCGTATCTAACCCCCAATTTCTACACCTGTCAACCTTTCAACTCTCTACGTGTTCTTCCTCTGTCCCACTTTCTCATCCGCTGGGACTTTCCTCACATCAGTTTTCATCCATCACAGGTCTGCCTCTGCTCTGCTCAAAGGTCTCCAGAATCTCCCTTTCCATGGCTCACATCCACACCGTTGTTCTGAGCACTTTACGAGTTTGTTTTGCAGAAACATAGTATATTGGTATGGTCCTTGATAAGATCCAAGACCTGGAGTCCAGTTTTCTTGAAATGTTGGGAACCAATCCCTTGTCTGCACATTTTGCGGAGCTCGCCCTCAGCTATGGTAAGCGGTACGATTCAGTCCGCCTGTCTATGCACTGTCTCAGTACCTCCGTGAAGAATGCGGGGTTAATCGAATCAAGAATTTACATGGACCTCCCTTACGCTGTGGTAATGAAAGGTAATTTCCTCTTTCGAACAAAATGATTTGCCTGTAATTCCCGCTCTGTACGAATTTTGGTATTCTGCTTTTAATTTAATTCATTTATATGTATAATTTTATTCGTCTCTACATATGCATGTAGTTAGATGCATATACGTTGTCTTCTGTATTGCTCACGGCCCTTAGCTCCTAACTGAAAAATTCCCACCTAAATTTTGGGTTTCGGGGTTTCCTTATACCCGATGCTGAGAGTCTCCTGCCCTCACGGATTCCCGATATCCGATAAGTTCCTAGCGCTTTAGCCCCTAAGCTATGCTCGTGATCCACACGACCTTGCCTTGTGACCACAACTTTATTCCTTATCGGGATTTCGGATATCGTGCTATCAATTTGCATGAATCCCGTGCCTACGGAATTCCCGATATCTCGATACTCGATGCGCCTCTTCCTTGCGTGTTAGCCTTTTCGGCTACACCGAGATCCATGTGACCTACACCTATGTGACCGTAGTCCTAATCCCTATCGGGATTCAGGGTTTTTCATAACAAAGATTCGGCGCAAATTGATTCCCGAAACCTCGATCTCTGATTTCGCGATATGTTTAGGTCTTAATTAAACGTCATTAATTAATCCTGTTAATCGAGGATTAAGAGTTAAGTTAATTGCGTCGGCTTTCGGGGTTCGCGATTTCGTAGTTCATAGACACCTTTTCCACGAAACTCGCGATATCCTGATACCCGATGCCACCTGTCCACCGTTGACTCTTCCGTGGGCCCCATTGTCCCTTGGCTTATCGGGAATTCACGTTTCGCGATTTCACAACCCATGTTGCTATGTTTCCGGGACTCCCGATATCCCGATGCCCGATGAAGCCCTCTTGTGGAGCTTTCACCGATGGCGCTAGATGATTGCCACGCGTCCTCGAAATGAACGGCTCAGATCTCGTCGGGAAATCGCGGATCGCGATTTCCTGTTGCACAATTTCTTTACCCTAGAAAACTTCGATATCCCGACTCCCGGTTGGTTGACAGCTGGCCTCCACTATGCCTCTATCTTCCTCCTCTGTTGTGATGACAACTGGCCCCCACTCATCGGGCTTTCGCAGATCGCGAATTCAAAGAGCTTAAACATCATATCCCCGGTATTCTCGATTTCCTGATGGGCCGAACGCCGATGGTTTTCAATGGTTACCACCTGTCCCATAAATGGACGGCTGTGATTGTGTCGGGATTTTCCCATGGATTTCCCGACTCTTCCCGGATGATGGACACCTGTCCTCCATTTTGACTCTAGTGGTCCCACAATGCTTACATCACTATCGGGATATCGCGGATCACGATTCCCAGCGACGAGGTTTCTTTGTCTACGAAAACCCCGAATTCATGATCTCCGACTCTTTGGGATCTCTTGCCACGTGTCCCACATAATGGACGGTCCAGATCTGATCGGTAAATCGCGGATCGCGATTTCATTATGCCACGGTTCTACACTCCTAAAATCTCCGATGGTAAAATCCCGACGCCTCCCCAGAACGCTGACACGTGTCCTTCCGAGATCGACGACTAGGATCCGTTCTCGGGATTTCGAGAACCTCAAGGTCTCGATTTTCTAACTCAACAAAACCCCGATGACTCTTCCGGGCCTCCTCCTATGCACGCTAGGGCTTAAACCCCGCGCAACTTTTCTAGATCTAACGGTTGATGGGATTTCACCTGAGATCTAACGGCGCAGATCCGTTCTCCCGTGTAATAGACAACTCTTCTTTGGGAAAATCGATCAGTTGCATGAAACGCCACGTGGTGTACAAATTTATTTCTTTTGGCACAGTTGAAATTTGTATGGGTCTAACGTTCCAAAGATTCTTCATTATTTAAAACTTTACTGAGGCCAATATAGGCAACTAGTTTACGTTGTTCCTGCATAATATAAGTCTGCTAAATTTCCTTTTTCAGCCTGCGTATCGGCAGTTCCCCATTTAGGTAAGTTTGAGGTAGAGTAGGCCTTTTCAAGGTCTCGCAAATGTCTTTTTCATTTTATTTAGTATAATTTGTGTAATTATTGGATCTTACCAGTTTCAAGCCTTCGACAAAAGCTTCCCACGACATTTTCATCGGTTTCAGGTGTTTATTCTACCTGAAACTTCATTAACATCATTTCTCAAATAAAATAAAATTATGACTTCTCTTTTCTGTGCTCAATAGGTTGGATACCATACTGTATCATGTATCAGTCCCATTTACTCAAATTGAACGTGTATCTCTTACAGGTTAAACGTGGCTAGAGTTAACACTCTGGGTTTCGGCCCTTAGGCCCCAGATTTCGAACTAAGATGCTCTGATACCATATGTAATGCCCATATATTTCTAAACATCATTAATTTTCCTAAACATTTCTATTTCGTAAACTGAAACAGTAACTTCTTAACATAATAGTGATTCTCATGACAACAACTTAGATTTATCACTAAATACTGATTTCATGACAGAAAGAAACAATTACATAACTTAACAAGTACTTGGATCTGATGCTAATTTCTGTTCCTTCCTTGCCTTGTTGCTTCCCTTCTGCTCCCTGCTACACAGATCAACCCTGCCACAAACAAGAAAATAACTTCCCAAAACTACTGTCCTCCCTGCCAACTAGGAAAACTACCTAGCTCCAGGATATCTACGGATATCCTGGCCCTCCATGCCCAAAACCTCTAGCAACTCAGTGCCTCCCCTGATCAAAAGTCACAGTCCATAACACTCTGTTCTTTGCTCACAGCAAGCCAACAGTCCACAAAATATCACAGGCTCGCAACCAATACAACAGTGCACAGAAAAATCGCTGCTCACAACAAAATACAACCGTCCAGAGGCTCTCTGCTCACGGAAAAACACAATCGTCCAGAGGCTCTCTGCTCACGGCAAAACAGTCCACAACATCCATTCCCCCCTGTCGAATGGTGCGCACATCCCCCTCTTCCCGTCCCTTATTCCTCCCTGCCGACTCATGCATTCACTTCACAACCACCCCCGTCCTCCGTCCTTCATTCCTTCATTAATATTTTATCATCTCAGGATTTCTGGGCTCCTCGCCCTGCATACGCCACCCTCTGCTGCGTACGCAATCCCTGTTATATCATTTCTTCTTTTTTTTATCTCTTAAATTTATGTCATAGGTCATTAAATGTGATCTTCAGTCAGATTATTATTACTTAGTTAATCCTTAATTATTTCTTTAATTAAATCTTACTTAATAATCTTTAATCATTTATTCAGTTAGGGTCGTTACAAGGACGCCCAGGTTCACCGCACATCTTGTTTTTCTTTCATTTTGTTCCACGAGAATCAATTTTAGTCAATTTTGTTTTTGTTAAAACCTTGGTTTCTGGAAATAGCCACGTCTATATTTTCTTGCAGACCACCTATTCTGGTTTCCATGATTGTGGCAGAACAGGTGGCAGACTCTGAAAAATTATTGACATGATGCTTCTTTAATGTAATACAATATCTTTTACTTACAAATAAAAAGTGCATGCATTCCTTTCCAATCCATCTATGATGCTAAATAATCTATTGTTGGGTGGAACAATGTAGAAACTATCAATAAGATGCAACCAGGTCCTCAATAAGATGCAAGGAGAAGACACTTGCTATCGTCAAGGATCAATGGAGAATAACTAGCAATGAAAACACCAATATGCTCATGATGAAGTGCCAAACAACTCAAGATAGAAGAGTAATCTTAATAATTAATCTATCTCCAAGCCCTTCAAACACATCGCTTAGGAACAAGTGAAGAAAACAAAGAGATGACTACAAGAAAGAACCCCCAAGATAAAAGGCATGAATCATCATGCCAATTCCACAACATGTCAAACAACAATCTCTCCAAGAAGACATGAAAAATAATAGAATATGAAGATGATTGTGATCCAACAAGTTGAAAGTGTTGATGACCAACTGGAGTGATTCAATCAAGAACTTGAACATGATCTCAGAATGATCATCCTTCAACAAGTGCTCAAATATGCACCACATCTAATTTAAAATGGTCTCCCTGTCACAAATACATTGTACCATGAAAATCACCAAATTTCTACCATCAAGAAACGATCTCAAATATACTGTTGTCACAGCCAAACAAAGGAAAAATATGTGTTCATTACCATCCTTAATAATCATATAGCCAAATCAATAGAAACTGATATCACCATTGCATAGAGTATGAAATTTTACTTTTTAAAAAATCACTCAAAATGGTGTCCATATTAGTAAGTTATGACCATTTTAAGTTCCAAAAATGAGGTCTAGCCTTGAGTTTTGGGAATAAATGAAAATCACCAACATCAAATATAATAATTCATTGGATCCAAATATGTCACTATGTAGAGAACTGAAAAATACATAGTTTGCAAAAAGATGCACTGAAAACTGATGTTAATGACAAAGTTATGGCAATTTAAAAATTAGCTCCAAAATCTTGGTGTTAATCCATGCAAGATAAGCTAGAAGTGCCACATCGCATCCTCTGATTGGTTTGAATGGAACCCAGCATAAGCTGACATGACAAGGTACAAAAGATAAAATGGAATATACATAATTCTTATGTGGAATGTACAAAATGATGATGTGGAGTGTACAGGATGTTGGCGTAGCATCTGTTGAAAGTGACACATGGAAATTTACGAAAAGACACATGGCAGTTGAGGTTGCAAGTTTTGTTGGATGCACCTACTGATGTGGCACATGTTGGTTGGGTGGATGAGTCCACATGGTAGTGATGTGGTGAGACCTCCAAATGATAAATCTATTCAACAAAATGTTAGTTAAGGTTTAGAGGCAAAGGGTTTTGAACCTGAAGCCTCATAACAACCAAAAACATAACATATTATTATAACCAATTGATCAAATTCATGATATTTGATATCAAATTCACTAGGTATATTGTTGAAGAACTAATTTGAAAACATATTACAGTGAATATTTGGCCCACATATGCTAAAAGAAATTCTCAATATCTGGGGCAAATGAAGGTCAATTGTGGCAAAACAAATGGTAGATATTGGCTAATTAGACCTCTCCATACACATCTATATGGTCACTTCAGCCCTAAAATACACCAATTTGTACAAATCTAAAGTCCACACATGAATATTTAATCTTAGATGTGGCCCAAACAAAGACCAAATTTAGCAACATGAACATTGATGGTAATGTTAGATTTGGAAAATTAGCTTAGAATTTACAAAAACCAAGCATGAGATTCAGATCTAAATTTGTATGTCTATAAAAAAATTTGGGCTTAAAAAATTATATTTAAAAATTTAGACTAGCAAATCTAAAATACTAGAGTTGCTTGTAAATTGATTTCAAAAAAAGAAGAAGCTTCAATTACTATTGTTGAATTCTCGTGGAAGGAAATAATAGATATCCTATCCAATGTTTCAAAAAACAAAGAAGTTCATCCAAGGAGTTAGATGTATGGCTCTGATACCATGAAAGACTAGCAAAAAGATGTAGAAACATAAATTACCAATATTTATATTATCTAAACTCCAATGGAAAGCATCAAACAAACAAAAGTAGATCTCCAATAATGCCCCTGACCCACCCTCATATATGAGGGTGGGGGGCATTATTGGAGAAAATATATTATATATTCTCTTCAATTATGCCCCCCCATAATATATTTTCTCCAATAATGCCCCCTATATAAGGGTGGGGAAGGAAGCATTATTGGAGAAAATATATAAAGGGTGAGAAAGGCATTATTGGAGAAAATATACAATAATGCCCCCTCATCTCTTCCCATGAATGCATATAAGTATTGGTTGAAAATACATTTATTTTCATATATTTCTTAATTCCTTCTTTACATTGAAAAAAGATAACTTATCTAAAAGTGAATTTCTCCATGAGTGATCAATCTTGTTTCCAAAATCACATAGTTAAAATATGCTTAGGTTATCATTTTTCCAAAATCCCTTCTATAATCATTTGAAAAATTGATATACTTTCAAATTTTAAGTCGTAGTAAGTATGTGGTGCTTTCAATGTCCTTTTATTAGTAAGTATTTGGTGCTTTCAATGCTTTTTATCATTTTATTTTATAAATTTTACTTATGTAAGATCTTACTAAAAACATTTTTTTCTTTAATTCTTAAAAAGATTTTTTATTATTTTATTTTATAAAATCTTAATAAATTACTTTATTTTGATTATTTCTATATATTTTTAAAAATATTTAAAAAATATAATTTATATATTGTTTCCATCTTATTAAATCATTTTTATTTACCTAATCATCTTCTCTTTTAAAATCATATTTTTTTTTATATATTTTTTAATAAATATTTACAAAATAGATACTTTAATATTTTTTTTCTTTTTATCATATATGTCCTCTCTTCTAAGATTTGTCCCTTCATTACATGTACTCAATATTTGTAATTAAAATAATTCTCATCTTTTCCATGATACATATAACCCATAATGTTACCATAATGCATAGTTGAGAATACCTTTTTTTTCCTTATCTTTTTTTATGCGTTCATTTGATATGGCAACAAATAATTATAAATAAATATATATTCATTAATTCCTGCCTTTAACATTGCAAAAAATAATTATAAATAAATATATATTCATTAATTCATGCCTTTAACATTGCAAAATGATAACACAACAAATATAATAATAAAAGTGACTTGTTTTTGTTAATGGCCAATATTCTTTGTACTTGGCATCTTGGGAATAAATGTAGCATGGGGTCAAATGCTTAAGATACACGATGTTTTATTGGAGTACAACCATGTTAAACTGCATGAAAACACAACTTACTAATTGCAAGCTCAGGACGACAAAGAATTTTGGCTTTAGCAGTCTCCTATGCACCTTCTTCTTTGAGAGGGTTGCTATGATGAGCCCATGCACATATGTATGTGGACACTTGTGACCATGGTCTGCAATGGTCCGATGGACTGATTTAATAACTCGTCTAGAAGGGGGGAAATTAGCCAAGCCCTATGACGACGATTTTTTCAGTTGGTGGAAGCGATAGAATCCCTTCACCAGGGATTTTTCCTATGTCGAAATCAACTTCACTAACGATCCAGGCGTCATCATTCCTCTTGAGGATGAGCCATAAGACATAGGTAAACAAAAAATTATGTTATTTAATTTTTATTTTTCAAAAACACGCACACACACACACACACAAATATATAAATGAAAAGGTAAAAAGTCTTATTATTTTTGTGAGATCCATCATACTGATAAGTAATTTACTTTGTATGCAGATAGAGCACATATGAGGTCGACTAACATCCTGCGACACAGTCAATGAGGGAGAGAGGAAGCAGGTCCCAATGACGACGCATTTAGGACCTTGTGCAGTGTGGGAAGAAACTTTGAGGGCCTCACTCGCAATGTTCTTATGGCTACTATTGATGACATTCCCATAGGCATGCAACGCCATGCCACGGGGATACCCAGACCATGGGTTAGACTGTTTTGACGTTTGGAAAATGTCGTCGTTTTCTATGATAGGTTCCATCAACATCATGCCTAGATAGCTTATGTTCTCTTAGCACTATTTTTGTACTTATATGAGATTCAGAGGATTGAGATCCCATATTCTGTACTTATGGATCTCATTTTGATATATATATGTGTGTGTCTCTCTCTGTGTGTGTACTATAATTATTTTGGTGCATTATATATTTTTTATGTGTTTTACTTGCAAGTGCAAATATTTACATGTGAATGTGTGTGCTTACATTATTGGTGATGTAAATGTCAATCTAAAATATAATTAGCATAGCCATCAACTAGTTCGTTAGCTCTCCTAGGAACATGCTCCCAAGTAATAATATCAAAGGAAAGTTCCAGAAGACGTACCCTAAGGAAAAGTCATAACAACACCAGATCTTGTATTTGATATAGACCATTAAATTGTGAGACCACCAACTGTGAATCCAAGAACACTTGAAGAAGATTAATGCCTTGTGAAAATGAATCTTGCAAAATCTCAACAACCATGCTATACTCGATGAAATTGTTAGTAGTCACCCCGAGACACACACCTCCAACGGACACCAGCTGGTCTAAAGGTGAATAGATTACTGAGCTAGCGGATGCTAAATGTCGAGTATGGCGACTAGCATTTTCTGCGAATCCAAAGTAGGCCAATGAATATTCAAGCATATTCCACACAATAGAAGCACAACAATCATTAACGCAATAAGGATGCAAAAAATTTCTAAACAAAACTGTGTACAAAAAGACAATATTTACAAAAAGTGATAACACTCGAGCCTTCAGGCTCAAGTGTAGTACTTCTTAAGATAGAGCCCATTTATGGGCTATGACTGCACATTACCTTCGTAATCAACGAGCTCATAAGATCCTTTCTCCAACACTCATCGCATGACATATGGGTCATATCACATGGGGTTGAATTTGTCTACCCCCAAGGGTTCCTTATCCTGGTCATTGACCAACACAAGGTTTCCCTTGAAGAAAACTCTCGACGTGCTTTTTGTGCACCTCATTTTCTAAGGTCGCATCTCGACGTTGCTCGTCAAGATGTTCAAGATAGACTAGGCACTCCTTGAGATGAGTTGAATCAGGAAGGAGCTTGATCCTGATCGTTAGTGAAGGGTTTCCAGATTCAATCGACAAAACTGCTTCCACTCCGTGGATGAGTTGGAAAGGCGAAAAACCAATAATAGTTTTGATTGAGGTCTGATAATCCCATAATGTTCGATATAGCATCAAGTGTCAATTTGTTCGGGTTGAGTTAATCATTCTTCTTAATATTGTCTTTAATGATTTATTTATAGCTTCAACTTGATCGTTGGCCTAGGGATAGTAACAAGGCAAATTCTCTTTCCTAGATCCCAACTTTGATGTTAATTCAGTCATCATGCGGTTCTGAAAGTGACTTCCATGGTCGGTGACAATCTCTTTCGGAACCTCGAACCTGGCTATGACCTGATTAAAAATGAAAAGTTTTGTAGTTTCTCCATCGTTATAAAATGTTGGCATAGCCTCGTCCCATTTGGTGAAGTAGTCGATGACTATGATAATATAACAATGCCCCCTAGTTGAATCTGGGTGGCATGTCATAAAATATACCCCCTACTTGGTGGAAGGGCCAGAAATTAATAACGAGATACATGGGAGCGGGATGCACGCACATTTTCTTAATGAAGATCTGACATGGGTGACATTTCTTGATTGCCTCAACACAATATTTGAAGTTCATGGGAAAAAATTACTTAGCGTGCAAAATATTTTGGGTTGTCACCAACCCAAATAGGTAACCACCACATGCTCTGCTATGGCAGTCATTTAAAACAACCTCTTCTTCTTCAAAAGTCAAACAACGATGAAGAATCAAATCCACTCAATGCTGATACAATGTGTCTGTGATGATGATGTAGTTTTTGTCCATGTGACAAATTCATCTCCACTCATCTCATGAAGAGTTTGGAGGGAACTTCAAAGTATGTAGATATATAAGAATATCCCCATACCATGGGTCAGGCGTGGAGATGAGGAAAATATGATCATCTGGAAATGAGTTTGTCATTTTTCTTTCCTCATTCTCAACTGTGAACTCCGACATTAACTCGACGAAGACCAAAGACTTCTCGGACTTCGCAGACGAAAAATCCAAATCGAATTCTTGAAGCACACCAATCCATTTGTTGTACTTCCCGCCAATAATTTTCCTAGTCAAAATGTATTTGAAAGGATTAACAATGGCGATAACGGTTGTCTTACGTAGCAGAATATAGTGTTGAAGTTGTTGGACAACATGAAATGTTTCCAGTGCCATATTTTCAACGTGCGAATACTTGAGTTCAGGACCCGTCAATGTACGACTTAAATAATAGATGACGAGCTCCTGGAGCTCATCATCTTCCTGAACAAGAACCATGCAAATAGAGGATTCAAATGCTATCAAATATAACAAGAAATATCGTTTGTAGTCGGGCGGACTCAGTGAGGGAGTCAAAATCAAAGCTTTCATTAACGCATTAAATGAAATCTATGTATATTCATCCCAATAAAATGGGACCCCTTCTCTTCAAAAGGTGCATGAAGCCTTTCATGATGTTGGCATAGTTCAACACGAATCGTCGTAGGAAATTTTCCTTTCCCTGCATGCTCTAAAGTTATCTAATCGTATGTAGGGGAGGCAACTAAATTATTTCCTCAACCCTTAAGGGATCAACCATGATCCCCTTTGTTGAAATGATGAATCAAAGAAGATGACCAGAGGTCACGCAAAATATACACTTGTGTGGATTCAATCGAATCTGATAGTAACGACATCATTCAAAAACCAAGTGAAGGTCTAACAGATGTTGGGGTCTTTTCTTTGAATGAGTTGTAAGATCATCTAAGTATGCGTCCACTATATGCTTCAAGTAGTGAAAATAAAACATCATGGCCAACTCGAATGTAGCACTAGCATTTTTAAGACCAAAGGGAATCTTCTTATAAGAAAAGGTTCCCACGGGACATATAAAGGTTGTATTGTGCTAGTCCTCTAGACACATATCAATCTAGTTGTAACCGAAAAAACCATCCATAAATGAAAATATTTCTCTCCCTGTGCACTCATCTAATATCTGGTTGATGAATGGCGTTGGAAAGTTATCATTGGGACAAGCCTTATTTAATTCCCGTAAATCCATGCATACATGAATTGTACCCTACTTTTTATCAGCTAGAATTGGATTGGAGACCCATTTCGTCAAAGGAACGGGGTAGATGAATCCTGCCTTAAGAAACTTTTCCACCTCTACTTTGATTGTCGTCACTTTCCTAGGGTTTACATGTCTCAACTTTTGTCGAACCGGCTTTGCATTTTTATAGGTTCAAATTTCATGTTGAACTATCTAAGGATTGATGCTAGGAATTTCCTCATAAGACCATGCAAACATGTCTTAACATTCTTTAAAAAGTATTGTGTAATAAAAAAACTCGTCTTGTGAGCATTTTGCTCTGATGAAGACGTTTTCGATGACATCAAGATTCCTAGAGATGTTGATCGGGATCATCTACGATATATTAGCCATATTTCCTTCGACATAGACACCATGTTTGGCCAAGGTTTTGACTATCCTATCAACACTTCTAACGATAGTTGACTTAAACTCTCCATTCTCTATGCGAATGAGTTCAAGGAGTAAATACAATTTGTGATGCATATCCCCTATGGCCTTTCAGCTTCGACCATTACCTCTATAATAACTTCATCTGATGGAAATACAATGTCTAAATAGTATTTGTATATTGAAGAGTTTTGAGCCCAAACAGGCTAGGGAAAACGATCATACTCCTTTGTGACCGAGGGAGTTTGATTTGGCTCTGTTATGACCTACTGAATGGCTTGATAAGCTACTTCAGTTGCAGACAAGGGTTCGACCATCCTTACATGGACTTGACCTTCAACCGAAATCGATAGTGAGGGTATCATCCATGGATCATGTGTATAAAACGTTCTAAGCGAAGTGACCCTATCAACGGAATTCCTATAACCTGGCTTTTGGAAGCCGACCAGAGTGGCATAGCCATACAAAATCAGTGTGGAAAAATCATAATATCCCTTAAGTGAAGGGTTCATTCTACACCCGATACTCTTAGTTTCCTCTTGAGAGTTTTTAATCCATGGGACGATGGTCCTGGGACTAGTTGTTGCATCAGAAAGTTTGGATGCCACATGACCAATGGTCACAATTATTCCTATTGGATCATGTTGTCATTGATGTCAAATGATTGATGTCAAGGGAATGATTGATTCCAAAGGATTGATTGATTGATTGGTGTCAAAGGATTGATTTCAAAGGAACAATGTCTTGTCATAGCATATTAATTTTCCTTGATGTGAATGGATTGATGTCAAGTGGAATCATAGTCATAGATGAAGATGGATCAATGAGTTTTCATTGATATATGATGCATAGATGAAGATGGATCAATGAGTTGGCATTGATATATGATGCATAGATGAAGATGGATCAATGAGTTGTCATTGATATATGATGCATGAATGAGGATAGATCAATGAGTTGTCATTGATATATGATGAAGATGGATCAATGAGTTTTCATTGATATATGATTCATATGGATCGATGTGGTTTCATTGATATATGATGCATAGTTGGATTGATGTAAAGATGACTCGTTATTATTTTTTCATGGTTGTAAAAATGGATGATCTCCAAAGTGTTCCCCTTATGGTGAAAGCCCTCACAAGAAGACGCTTTGTGATTGATTTATCCTAGAAGTATGGTTAGAGAAACCATACTTAATTGTGGAATAAAGAGATGAAGATCCGTGAATTTTTCAGTGAAACTATCCTAGATGGATAGTTCTTATCATTCCATTTCTAGTAGTATGTGGAACGCCACATATATCCTCACAGTTTGAGAGTTATGGCATTACGAAGTTGGAGGACCCTCATATGTTTCCTTGAAGCCCCAAAAGGTCAAAGAAGTCAAAATGCTTGCAAAGAAGAAATTATTTAAAAGTGAATTAACAAAGTCAAATGAGATTATTTAAATAATAAAGTGAAGTGACAAAGTCAAAGAGGATTATTTAAATAATAATTTTAAGTGACAAAGTTAAGGAGGATTATTTAAATAATAAAGTAAATGGAGAACTTTCTAATTATGGAAAGTGGTTATAAGAAGGTTAACCCTAAAATGAGGAAAATGGATTAAGTGGTCAAGTGGATATTGGATACATGGACAAGTGGAAAACTGGGAAAAGTTGGACATAGGTGACTATGTGGACAAAGTGGCTATGTGGATAAAGTGGCCTAGAAGATGCTTCTAAAGAAGTTACCTGGAGAGTATAAATAAGAGGCAATGGTCTCTTGTGAAAATCATCTCTTGAGCATAGCTTGAAGATTATTCTGAGAGTGAGAGTGATTGGAGGATCTCATGGACACATCAAAGTTTCAGTAACTCTGAGATCTTCACGGAGAAATTTTGGGAAGTTCAGAAACCCTAATTTTTTAGGCATACGTGAGCTGACAACATATTAGGGTGCGTACATATTGAGACGTACGCGGGATGACAGTGTATTAGGGTGCATGCGTACGTGGGCTAGCAATGTATGAGGGTGCGTATAATTGAAGAAATTCATGGAGACTTGAGTGTGAGCTGGTGTCAGGTTCCTGAAGTCTGGAGCAAGTTCCATATCTGCATTCCATGGGATCAGATATGCCATATAAACTCTGGTATGGTTACATGTTTGTCTTGATGGATACTCTTGCATATTTTATGGTGAATGCTTGAAGCATTCTTGGTATGGCTGTTGTGATTTGGTTGGTTTATAGAGTGAGCAACACTCTTATGTTTCAGTACTGATATGGTTTCCATAGTATATTGGTTACCTATGTTTGAGTAGAATTCATATTGTATGGTTGAGGAACATGAGTATAAGTTGTTGGAGAGTATGGATATGTTGTGATTGGTTCTAGTTCAGATCAGACAATGAATGAAAAAAGTGGATGTGACTGAGGATTGCAGAGGATCTAAGTTTTCATGGAGATAAAACCCTAGTTTTTCATAAGGCACACACAGTCTATAGTACAGACAGGCCGCATACATACACGAGTTGTACTACTGGTAGGGCATGTACATACACATGTTACACTACTAACAAGTCATGTACCTATTGACAGATTGGTATCTGTTGAGGATTGATTCCTCTTCTCAGTTGGTGCTGAGTTGTGTGAGCTGAGTCTTGCATTATAGATTCGTTTCTCTTGTGGAGTTGTAACTCTGTTCAGTTGTTGTTGATAACCCAAGGATTGTAGTTCGTAATAAAAAGAAAATTGTACATACATCTTGTGTTCTTTGTATTCCTTGTGGTGATGACTTATTAATGATATATGTTGTTGGTATATGTTGTTGATGTATGTTGACATTTAACTGGTTATAAATGACAACAATAAGTAATGAGTAAATGGTTATTGCTAACTAAGGAGTTTTGTGAAGGGAAGTTTGAAAAGAGCCCCACACTCATTCACCCCCCCTCTAAGTGTGGTCGGTGTGTCCAACAATTACCTCATGGGGAAAACATATAATGTGGAAAATTGTCGAGACGACGACTGTAATGGCATATGTCCAACTTATTCCTAACAACATATTATAGTCGAGCGACGCATCAACTACCTAAACCTCTATGCAAACGTATTTTCCCACTAGTGTAATGGGAAAAGAAGGAATCAGACCGTGTGGTCGAAATGATCGTCCATCGAAGGCATTCAAGAGGGTAGGAAAGGGGGTAAGCTCGGTAGAACTGATATATTTCCAACATGAAAAGAACATTACGCACGTTGAAGCGCCCTCATCAACAATGGTTCTCTTAACCAAAAGATTGTTGCAAACAACACCAATCTGAAAATATACATGATATGGAAGGTGGGGCTTCATGTCAATAACATTGAACTTCATTACGAGATGACTGGAGGAATCATCATCAACTATGGCAGACAATAACGCAACACCCTGCGAGGGGAAACTTTGGAGCACCTCTAAAGTGAACATTGCACAGGGCGTGTGAGCCAAATCCTTTACAATCGAATAATTGGGGGAGGCTCTTGCATTAGGGTTATGCATTGTTCATTTATAGACACCCTTAGGTATGCATGACGTTGTCTCTTTCTCAAGTTTCTCTATGTGAAGAGAGGCTTGATCCTCTGAATATTTCTTACCCTTCTCATTCGACTCTGTATTGTCATAATTCCAAGATCTTTTCAACAAATATACATCCTTTAGCTTCAAATGGCTAATCATATTAACTACTCCTTGATATCCATCAGACAAAGGCGTACTTGAAGTGCCCCCTTGTGGGATGAAGTTCGAAGAACCACATTGCATATTATTCCCTTATGGAAAGGGGTTCTTCAACATAGCAAGTTGTTGTTGTTGATTCAAATTTATAAGGTTCTTCAAGAATATGACTGGAGGAATCATCATCTCCTATGGGAGACAACAACGCAACACGCTGTGAGGGGAAAATTTGGAGCATCTCTAAAGTGGACATTGCACAGGGCGTCTGAGCCAAATCCTTGACAATCGAATAATTGGGGGAAGATATTGCATTGGGTTTATGTGTTTTCTATTTATAGACACCCTTTGGTATGTGCAATGTTGTCTCTTTCTGAAGTTTCTCTATGTGAAGAGAGACCTAATCCTATGAAGCTTTCTTACCCTTATTGGTCGACTCTGTATTATCATAATTCCAAGATATTTTTGAAAAATCTACATCCTTTAGCTTCAAATGGATAATCATATTAAATACTCCTTGATATCCATCAGATGAAGGCATACTTGAAGTTCCCCCTTGTGGGTTGCAGTTCGAAGAACCACCTTGCAGATTCTTCCCATGTGGAAAGGGGTTCTTCAACATAGCAAGATGTTGTTGTTGATTCAACTTTATAAGACGTTGGTATTATTCCATCTGTGGGCACTGATGTGTAAGGTGATCTTCCTTGCAAATCTTGTAAGGTAATTTCACCTTAATGTTTTCAACTTTGGCCCCCTCATCATTCTTATCGGAGATTTTGTTATTACCCTCACTAACCTTCTTACCCTTTCCTTTTTTCTTCTCTCTAGGTTGTTGAGGACCCTTCGAATTCTTTGTTTGCACAAAATGTACGTCAGAATACTGGGTGGCAGGGGTGGTCGAGCTAGAGGTCGAACCAGCCACAAGTTGTTAAATAACATTTTTTTGCATCTCGCTTGTAGCCAGGTGATCCAGATTATTTTCGGCACGAAATGAGAGAGGAGATATAACACATAAATATACAGATATATTGCAAAAGATCCAATAACATAAAATATTTATATCGGATATATAACAAGAGGCAAAAATATACAGTAATACACAATTTCTATTAAAGAGTGAAATGTACAAAACTGTAGAAATACATAGTGAAAGACTCGCTAGAATGGTGGAAGCTTATCTCTGGGAAGAGAAATGAAGGCTACTCACATTCGCAAGAATATGATTACAATGAGGCTCTAAAGTCATTTTTAACTGAAAAAGAAAATCCAAAACCCTAACCCCGGAAGATGAAAAACCAACAATTTTGTGGACCCCATTATGGGTAGTTTGGTGTATCAACTTCCCGAGGGCGTAACTTTGGCATACAATTTTTGTTTGGGGCACATGATAGCTCATTGGAAATGGTCAAGGAGATTCATTTTCGGGACTCAATCTAAGCCTTTTACCATCTTTAAGGTGATTGATCCCGAAAAAACTTCATTTAGGCCCTCAAAATGGCCTCGAAAGTTTTGGAACCAAAAAAATGCTAAAAATAGTAAATTTCGAGAAGATTGTTTTGAGCCAGTTGGAATAGGTAGGTCACCACCAATATACACATGGATTAATCCTTCCTCCTTAGGAAGAAATGGTCTCCATCGCATTGAGTGCATAGGGGAGAGGTAAAAAGGTTTGTTGAATCTGCATCTTGATGAGTTGCTTGCCTTGCTGGACAAGTTACGTTGCTTAGCTTGTTGAAGGCTACCATGAACCTATGGTTGCAACGGTTGGACCTTTTTAACCAATCTCTCTACATGAGATGACAACGTGCAAAAGGAATCCTTGTGCTTCGCTTCAATATTTTCTAATTGCTTCTATTGGACATAAGGTGATTTGACAGAGGATGCAGTGGTTGCGATGTTCTTTTGTTCACCTTTTGAACAGGCTGTGAAGAGGCTGAAATTTGTAGTATGAGATACTACCTTGCGACATTGTGTAGGTGGGAAAATAGTTGGAACTACCTTTGGTATCCTGTAGAGATGACCCCCCATAGTAATTACGGGGTCAAGACTCATAAATAGCATGGTTCTCCCACATATATGGTTGGCCCAACAATCCAATGGGGAAACATCACATAATAACTCATCTCTGAAGGGATAGATGGCATATGACAACTGACACTATTGGCTGACATGGAGGTATTGTCCTTGGCGAAGCCACCTGATGTTGTATGGTTGTGGGTGTGGTGTTGTTGACAATCCCAACTCTTTGATGACCTCTTTTGAGATGAGTTTCTTCTGGATTCCTCTATCAACAATAAAATGTAGCAGGGTCCCCTTCACACACATATTTGAATGAAAAAGGCACTCCCCCTCTTTAGGATCTGTTGGTTCTTCTTATTGAATTGTTGTGGTTACTATAGTAGCAGTGGGGTCTGCATCGATGATCTGTCTTTTCCCATTATTTTCTGAATCATTGTTCAACTCCTTGTCTTTGATCTTTGTCACCAATGAATGTTTTGAGCGAAATCATCAGTGTTGTGCCAGGGGATTTTGTCTAAATCACACCGCTTTCTAGTGTCCTTCTTTGTCTTCATGTGACCCTTCTTTTCTTGTGTCTTGGACTGGTTTTTGGGAGGTTGTTTGTTAGGGCCATCTTTATCATACTTTGGTTGTTGAGGATTTGTAGAACCGAACTCCCATTTGTTCTGGTGCCTAAATTTCTTCTTGATTTTGACAACATATCGATAGGCATCTCCCAATAATGAGATGGCCAGAAACTCCATTTCACTTTGGATGTACCTGTGTAGAACCCCTCGATATTTTAGAGCCAAATGTCACTCGAAGAATTTGATACGCAACTTGGTGTGCAAGGCATGCTTGGTATTGGTGAACTACGACACTACTTGGCCCCTCTCTTGTTGCAGTGTGGTTCATCTCATGTATTGGTCATGATAGTTTCCAATAGGGTAATATTGTTCCTTAACTACATCCACAAAAGAATCCCAAGTGGGCTTGGCCCCATATATTCCAGACTCCTCTATGGAAATTTTCTCCAAGAAATTTTCCCATCAATATTTGACATGGGGAGAGCTTTAAGGAGAATGAAGGTGATTTTTTCCTTGTCGGAAAAATTGTGAACAGAGAAATAACCTTCTAGCAGATTTAACCATTTTTCTAGGACATCTGCACCTATCTGTCCTTCAAATATGGGATTATAAAAATTAACTTGTACCTTGAAAGGTGTGGGTGCCTCCAAAGTGGTCGCTTGATGAATAAACTTTGGTTGTTATCAACAAGGGTTGAAGGATGTGGGAAAAATTCTCTATCATTTCATCTCGTTGTCACGTGAAAGATTTCTCAAGCAACAAATTAATATAATCGTCTTCTCTGTCATTTTTATTTTCTTCCGCCATGGAGGGTTTCTTGGGCATGCGAGAGAAATTGTCCTCAAGAGAGATAATCTCGAGACCCAACTTGCTATATTTGGACCTCGTTGGGGACATGCATTGAAAAAACGATCAAGAGCAGCGTGCTCTGATACCACCGATCCATATTATTTTCGGCTCGAAATGAAAGCGGAGATATAACACAGAAATATACATAGATATTGCAAGAGATCCAATAGAATAACAAAGATATATTGGATATATAACAAGAGGCACATATTTACACTAATACATAATTTCTATTAATGAGCGAAATGTACAAAATTGTAGAAATACAGAGTGAAAGACTCGCTAGAATGGTGGAAACTTATCTTTGAGAAGATCTATGATGACTACTTACATTCAAAAGAATATGATTAAAATGAGGATGCAAAGGAGTTTTTAACATAAATAAAATCCAAAACCCTAACCTCGGAAGATGAAAAGCTAACAGTTTTGTGGACCCCATTTTGGGTAGTTTGGGGTATCAACTTCCAGGGGGTGTAACTTTGGAAAACGATCTTCATTTGGGCTGCACAATAGCTCGTTGGAAATGTATCATCAAGGAGATTCATTTTGGGGGATCAATCAGAGCGCTTGGCCATCATTAAGGTGTTTGATCCCAAAAAAAATTCATTTAGGCCCTCGAAATGGCCCTAGAAGTTTAGGAACTGAAAAATTGCTAAAAGTAGTAAATTTATATAAGATTGTTTTGAGCCAATTGGAATAGGTGGGTGGCCATCGATATCCACTTGGATAAATCCTCCCTCCTTAATAATAAATGGTCTCCATTGTGTTGAGTGCCCGGGGGAGAGGGAAAGGCGTTTGTTGAATCTACATCTTGATGAGTTTCCTGCCTTGCTAGAGAAGTTGCGTTGCTTAGGTTGTTGAAGGCTATCACCAACCTATGGCTGGAAGGGTTGGATTACTAGTCTAGCTACATGAGGTGATTATGTGCAGATTAAATACTTTCACTTTGCTTCAATCTTGTTGAACTGCTTTTGTTGGACAAAAGGTGCTTGGAGTGAGGTTTTAGTGGTTGCGGTGTTCTTATGTTCACCTTTTAAACAGATCGTGAATAAGATAAATTTTTTAGTATGAGATACTACCTTGCGACACTATTTAGGTGGGACAGTAGTTGGAACTACCTCTGGTATCCTGTAGAGATGACCCCCCACAGTAACAATGACACTACGGGGTCGAGACTCATAAATAACATGGAGCTTCCATATATATGGTTGTCCCAATAGAACATCACAGACATCCAATGGGGAAACATCACATAAAATCTCATCTTTGAAGGGTTGAATGTTGTATGACAATAGACATTGTTAGTTGACACAGAGGTCTCATCCCTTGCGAAGCCACTCGATGTTGTATGGTTGTAGGTGTGGTGTTGTCGACAATCCCATTTGTTTGATGACATCTACTAAGATGAGACTCTTTTGGCTTCCGTTATAAATAAGAAAATGTAGCGAGGTCCCCTTTACCCACATATGTGAATGAAAAATGTGCTCCCCCTCTTCAGGATCTAATGGTTCTTCTGGTTGAATTGTTGTGGTCGCAACAGTATCAATGGGGTTTGCGTCGATGATCTGTCTTTTCCCATTATGTTCTAAATCAGATTTAGAAATAGTGTTCAACTCCTTGTCTTTGATCTCGGTCACCATTGACTATTTTGAGTGACATTCATCATTGTTTTTCCTGGGGATTTTGTGAAAATCACACCACTCTCCAGTGTCCTTCTTCATCTTCTTGTGACCCTTCTTTTCCTTTATCTTGGACTGGTTTTCGGGAGGTTGTTTGTTAGGTCCATCTTTATCATACTTTGGTTGTTGCGGATTTGCATAACTGAACTTTTGTTTGTTCTACTGCTTAAATTTTTGCTCGATGTTGACAACATAATGATAGGAAGCTCTGATCGATGATATGTCTAGAAACTCCATTTCAATTTGGATGTACCTGTGTAGAGCCCCTCGGTATTTCAAAACCAAATGTCCCTGGGAGTATTTCATACCCAGCTTGGAGCACAAGGTATGGAAGGTATCGGTGAACTCTAGCACTGCTTGGCCCCTCTTTTTCCATAGTGTGGTCCATCTCATGTATTGGTCATCATAGTTTCAAATAGGGTAATATTGTTCCTTGACTACATCCACAAAAAATTCCCAAGTGGGCTCGGCCCCATATATTCCAGAATCCTCTATAAAAAATTTATCCTAGTAAGTTTCCCACCAATGTTTGACATGGGGGAGAGATTTAAGGAGTGCGAAAGTGATCTTTTCCCTTTCAGAAAAATTGTGAACAGAGAAATAACCTTCTAACATATTTAACCATTTGAAAAATTAACCTGTACCTTGAAAGGAGAGTTTACTCCAAATTGGTTGCTTGATGAAGACGTGTTGGTTGTTATCGACATGAATTGAAGGATCTAGGCAAAATTCTCCATCATTTAGTCCCTCTGTCGTGTGAGAGCTTGCTCAAGCAACATATTAAGAGAATCGTCTACTCTATCATTTTTTTTTCTTCCACCATGGAGGGTTTCTTGGGTGTGCTAGAGATATTGTCCTCAAAAGAGACAAGCTCTAGGCCCAAATTTCTATACTCGGACCTCGTCGGGGACATGCACTGAAAAAAAAACAATCAAGAGCAGCTTGCTCTGATATCACTGATCCAAATTATTTTCGACACGAAATGAGAGAGGAGATATAACACATAAATATACATAGATATTGCAAGAGAGCCAGTAACATAACAAATATATATAATATATATAACAAGAGGCACAAATATACATTAATACACAATTTCTATTAATGATCGAAATGTACAAAACTGTAGAAACACAGAGTGAAAGACTCGTTGGAATGGTGGTATCTTATCTCCGAGAAGAGATGTGACGACTACTCACACTCCCAAGAAGATGATTACAATGAGGCTCTAAAGGCATTTTTAACATAAATGAAATCGAAAACCCTAACCTTGGAAGATGAAAAACTAACAGTTTTGTGGACCCCGTTTTGGATAGTTTGGTGTATCAACTTCTCGGGGGCGTAGCTTTGGAATACGATCTCCGTTTGGGGTGCACAATAACTCGTTGGAAAGGTATCATCGAGGAGATTCATTTTGGGGGCTCAATCAAATCCTTCAATGGTTATTTAGGTGCTTGATCCCAAAAAAAAATTCATTTAGGTCCTCAAAATGGCCCCTGAAGTTTAGGAAACAAAAAAACCCTAAAAGTAGTACTTTTTTAGAAGACTGTTTTGAGCTAGTTGGAATAGGTGGGTGACCACCGATATAAACCTGGATCAATCCTCCATCCTTAGAAAGGAATGATCTCCATTGCGTTGAGTGCCCAGGGGAGAGGGAAAATCTCTTGTTGAATGTGCATCTTGCTAAGCTGCTTGCCTTGCTAGAGAAGTTGTGTTGCTTAGCTTGTGGAAGGTTGTCACAAACCTGTGGTTGGAAGAGTTGGAACTTTTTAACTAGTATGGCTACATGAGATGATTGCGTGCAGAAGGAATTCTTTCACTTTGCTTCAATATTTTCGACCAACTTCTGCTGGAGAGAAGGTTCTTGGACTGAGGTTGTAGTGGTTGTGGTGTTCTTTTGTTCACCTTTTGAACAGACTGTGAAGAATTTGAATTTTGTAGTATGAGATACTACCTTGCGAAACTGTTTAGGTGGGACAATAATTGGAACTACCTCTGGTATCTTGTAGAGATGACACCACAAAGTAACAATGATACTACGAGGTCGAGACTCATAAATAGCATGGTGCTTCCACATATATGGTTGGCCCCACAAAACATCACAAACATCCAGTGGGGAAACATCACATAATACCTCATCTTTGAAGGGTTGGATATTGTATGAAAATCAACATTGTTGGATGACACATAGGTCTCATCCCTGACAAAGCCATCTGATGTTCTATGGTTGCAGGTGTGGTGTTGTTGACAAGCCCAATTATTTGATGACCTCTTCTGTGATGAGGTTCTTCTGGCTTCCACTATCAACAATAAAATGTAGCGGGGTCCCCTTCACCCACATCTGTGAATGAAAAAGGTGCTCCCCCTCTTCAAAATCTGTTGGTTTTTCTGGTTGAATTTTTGCAGTTGCAACAGTAGCAGTGGGGTCTACATCGATGATCTGTCTTTTCCCATTATTTTATAAATCAAATTCTGAATTAGTGTTCGACTCCTTGTCTTTGATATCGTCCCCTATTGATTTATTTGAGTGGCATTCATCAGTTAGGGTAGTCTTTATCATACTTTAGTTGTTGTGGATTTTCATAATTGAACTCTCGTTTGTTTTGGTACCTAAATTTCTGCTCGATTTTGACAGCATATCGATATGCAACTCCTAGTGATGAGATGTCTAGAAAATCCATTTTAGTTTGGATGTACTTATGTAGAGTCCCTCGTTATTTTAGAACCAAATCTCTCTCAGAGTCTTTGATACCTAGATTGGTGTGAAAGGCATGGAATTTATTGGTGAACTTCATAACTACTTGGCCCCTCTCTTGTCGCAGTGTGGTCCATCTCATGTATTTGTCGTCATAGTTTCCAACAGGGTAATATTGTTCCTTGATCGCATCCACAAAAATATCCCAAGTGGGATCGACCCCATATATTCCAGACTCATATGTGGAAATTTTCTCCTAGTAAGTTTCCCACCAATGTTTAACATGGGGGATATATCTAAGGAGTGTGAAGGTAATCTTTTCCCTGTCACAAAAATTGTGAATAGAGAAATAACCTTCTAGCATATTTAACCATTTTTCTAGGGCATCTGCATCTATCTGTCCTTCAAATATGGGAATATAAAAATTAACTTGTACCTTGAAAGGTAAGGTGCCTCCAAAGTGGTCGCTTGATGAATATGCATCATTTTTTATTGGTAGGCATTGAAGGATGTGGGAAAAATTCTCCATCATTTTGTTCCTCTATCGTGTGAGAGCTTGCTCAAGCAATAGATTAATAGAATCGTCTGTTCTGTCATTTTTATTTTATTCCACCATGGAGGGTTTCTTGGGTGTGTGAGAGAGATTTTACTAAAGAGAGACAAGCTCGAGACCCAAATTTCTATACTTGAACTTCATCGGGGACATGCACTGAAAAAAATGATCAAGAGCAACCTGCTTTGATACCACCGATTCAGATTATTTTCGATACGAAATGAGAGTGAAGATATAACACAAAAATAGACAAAGATATTGCAAGAGAGCCAATAGCATAACATATATATATATATATATATATA
>SNQJ01S0025638.1:61078-75862 GCA_010110895.2 Picea sitchensis
ATAAAAAGAGGCCAAGATATACAGTAATACACAATTTCTATTAACATTATTGCCCAGATAGAGCTACAGGGAAGCAAAATAGGTGAATGGATTCAGCAAGTAAAGACCGATTGCTCTGAGTCGTGAATCTAGGGTTTTGCAGTCGCTTGGAGCCGCGCGGCTCCTTCCGTAGCCCCGCTGGGGCTCATGTCTCGCAAGGAGGGAGGGCCAACGGGCGCCTCCTACAACCAAGCTACGACGAATGGGAATGTTGCAGAGGGAATAAAACGGCCAACCTTTGAGCCGTCGTCAGAACTGCGATCACAACTGATGGAGGAAGGCGCATTAAAGGACCGAGAAATGGACATTGACCCAGAGAAAGAGGCCATCCCTTCTACTGCGTCAACACCTTGGTTGCCAGGTAAATGTATTCCACAAGCACCACAAGCCCCAAAGTATGTTATTAGCTCACCACGCATAGAAGAGCAAAAACAGTATATGAGGGATTATGCCCTAGTTGGAAAATTCCTGGGGCTCTGGCCTTCTGAGCGGGATCTGATCAAATGGATACAATATTGGTGGAATCCAAAAGGTCATTACGAGCTACAACTGGGATCCAAGGGGTTTTTTACAATCATCTTCCATAACCTTGAGGATCGCAACCGCATCTTTGATGGGGGGCCGTATTTTTTCAACTCGGCAGGTCTCTTCTTACGGTTCTGGACAGAAAAGTTCAGTCTGAAGAAGGAGGACTTTGCTCATGCACCTGTATGGATCCGGCTATACTCTCTCCCATAGGAGTTCTGGCTAGAAGAGGTCCTGGCTGGCATAGGCAACACCATTGGCATCTATGTCAAATCTTCTGAAGCAACCAAGCAAAGGCGCTACACCTCTTATGCGCAAATCTGTGTGTATCTGAATATAGCTAAGCCACTCCCAGGAACCATCGTATTGGAATATCAATATGAAGACTGGACCCAAACCATCGACTACGAACACATTCCGTTCCGATGCAGGAAGTGCCATGAACACGGTCATCTTTTCATGGAATGCCCCCTCAATACGGTTCAGAAAGATGGGAACTCTGAAAGCGAAAAATACAAGGAGGGAAGAGACAAGGACGAATTTGTACAACCAGCAGGGAAAAGACGACAAGGAGGAAGAAAACAACCAGCCCAAGTAAGTAAAGATCCCTCTACTAGTAATAAGTTCGCGGTATTGCAGGATCAACCGGAAAATCACACTACCCCCTCGACCCCAAGCAGACCACCTCCGAAATTGGGACTTCACGACCCAAGCCAAGGCATTGTATTACCCCAACAAGACAAGGATGCCAATCCCCCTCTCCCGAACACGGCTCAGAACCTGTAAGATCTACAGGAGACAGAGGACAGGGACGCGGAAATGGAGCTGGAGGAGCACGACCTAGCAGGGGTAGATCTGGAGCACCTTGAGCACGCTTACAGGTAGCAAAAACTCTACACCATACCCAGAGATCAACTAAGGAAGGTACACAAGGTATTTATTAACTCCTCGGCCGGGTCCTCATCCCGAGCCAGCAAAGCCTTAGGAATCCAGAGTACTCAATCAAGAAAGACGAGAAAAAAAGAGGGAGGAAATCCACTAACAAGCTCATATAGGAAATAGGCAACTACATGGTAAACTCGGGACAAATCCACTTGATTTCAGATAGCTTCCCTCCACTCCTCGCCCCCCCGTCATTATGAAGATCATCTCTTGGAATATCAGGGGCCTCAATGGATTTAGAAAGCAAAAAATGCTACGGGATCTGATCATGACAGAGAAACCAGACATAGTAATGCTACAGGAAACAAAGTGCACTTCAGAAGATATTGATAGGCTTCTTCCCTATTGCTGGAAGCAAGGGGGCGCGGCCTCAATTGACGCCATAGGTACAGCCGGGGGATTGTCCATGCTCTGGAACACCAATGCGGTGGTACTGGAAAACTTCTTCACCACTAAATGGTCCATCACAACGGACTATAGGTGCATAGGTTCAAACAAGACGGAACACTTGACTAATGTATACGGTCCAGCCAGCCCAAGGGATAAGCAGGCCTTCCTCAGGAGCCTGAATTATATATCTACTCTAACACAGTATGACAATTGGACTATTGGTGGATACTTCAACATCATTCGCAGCCTGGAAGAGAAAAAAGGGGGATCAAGGTGGCTGGAATGAGATTCCATTGATTTTAACAACCTCATTGAAGATCTTCACCTCATTGACTTGGAAGCCATCAATGGTACTTACACCTGGACAAACAGAAGGACCGGAATACACCAAATCGCTTGTAAATTAGACCGCTTCCTCATCTCTAACTCCCTTATGATGGAAGGTACGACAATGGAAGCTACTATTCTGAACCTCTCTGGCTCAGATCATTGGCCCATACAATTATGGATGGATGTCCAAGCCACACCTGGTAAGAAACCTTTCAGGTTTGAACAGTTTTGGCTTGACCATCCAGACTTCCAAGCAAACATCCAGGACTGGTGGAGGGAGGAAGAGGTCCCACGTGGAACTAAAATGTTCAGATTCCAGCAGAAATTAAAGAACCTCAAACATACTCTTAAACTGTGGAACAAGCATACCTTTGGCAATATCTTCGATTCCCAAAAGACGCTGATAGAACAAATGGGAGAGATCCAGCATCAAATCAGATTGCATAGGTTAACTAGTGAGCTAAAGGCCCTGGAAACAGAAATAAACCAACAACTCGAAGCTAGGAAAATCCAAGAGGAAATCTTATGGAAGCAGAAATCGCGCGTCCAGTGGCTCAAGGAAGGGGAACGCAACACTAAATTCTTTCACAGAACTGTCATCCAAAGGCGGCACTCCAATAAGATCACGCATCTTATCTCGGATGGGGGGGAAGCCATTCACTCCCATGAGGACATGGAGACAACCCTGATAGATTATTTTCAAAATCTCCTTATAGAACCTCTCCCGGACAGGCATGAAGCCATCAATAAAGTCACATGGAATGTGCCTTCCCTGGTTACCCAAGAGAAAAACTCAGCACTTCTCTGGCCGATCACAATCGAGGAAGTGGACGAGGCACTTCAGAACACGCCCAAATGCAAGGCTCCTGGCCCCGATGGCTTCACCGGTGATTTTTTCCATCATTGTTGGCCGATGATCAGAACATAGGTTTGGGAAATTTTGGAAGACTCCAGAGCCACTGGACAATTCCTCCAAGCCCTCAACGCTACTTTCCTCACCTTAGTTCCAAAAGAGGGGAAGGCACATCATCCCAAGCAGTTCAGGCCCATAGCTCTGTGCAATGTCATATACAAACTCCTCACGAAGGTGATAGCCCGAAGACTCAAGCCTATCTTACCGTCAATCATATCCCCGAAACAATCAGGATATGTGGAGGGCAGACAAATCCTGGACAACATCATTCTAGCCCATGAAGTGATTCCCTCTCTGCAAAAGACCAAAACTCCAGGTATGCTCCTTAAACTAGACCTCTCTAAAGCCTTCAACAAGATAAGCTAGGATTTTATGCGAGAAATGCTCTTAGCTTTTGGCTTTGATCAGAGCTGGGTGAGTTGGATAATGAATCTAACCTCCTCGGCCTTCTTTTCACTTCTCATCAATGGTGTTCCCTCCCGAACCTTCTCCCCCTCAAGAGGAATTAGATAGGGGGATCCCCTCTCCCCCTTCCTCTTCATCATCCTGGCCGAAGGTCTCAGTCGCTCGATCCATTTTGCAGTTGAAAATAACCTTCTGACAGGTCTACCCTTGCATGGCATCTCCCCCCCTATTTCGCACAGCCAGTTTGTGGACGATACCCTCTTGATGGGCAACCCGACTATCTGCGAAGCCAACGCTATCTTGGATATTCTCCGTACCTTCTCAGACGCCTCAGGCCTTGACTGCAATAAGGAAAAATCCCAAATCTTCTTCTTCAACACGCCCCTTCCTATCCAACGTCATATCGTTGTTGTCTTAGGTTTTACCCGAAGCTCCCTTCCGTCCAAATACCTGGGAATTCCCCTAATTGATAATGCCCTTCGGAACTCCTCCTGGGAGCACCTACTTGCTTCCTTCACCAAGAGGTTGTCTTCCTGGACCTACAGAGTCTTAAACCTCCCCAATCGTCTTATCCTCCTCCGGGCTGTTCTCCAGGCCCTCCCGATTTATTCCTTCTCAGCGTTGGTTGCCCCCAGGTTTGTCCTCACAGCTATCAAAGGCTTACAGAGAAACTTCATTTGGCAAGGTCTCAATACAGGGAAGAAAATGGCGTTAGTCGGCTGGGACAAACTCTGTCGCCCAAAGGAGCAAGGAGGCCTGGGTTTATGGGCCCCCTTCATCATGAACAAGGTTCTCAGTGCCAAAATTTGGTGGCGCTCGTTAAAACAACCCAAGGACCTCTGGGCCAGGCTATGGAGGAAGAAATACACCCCAAATGTAGCTGAGAAGAACCTAATTAGGTGGAATGGGGACAAGTCGGGCTCCCTAATTTGGACAGCGGCCAAGAAGAACAGACAACTGGTGACTCATCATGCCTTCTGGGAAATGAGGAATGGGCAAACAACTCTTTTTTGGCAATATTCTTAGCAACAATGGTCAGTCCTAGACACTGAGGATTGGGCTCGAGACATATGCACCCAAGCTACACGAGCGGGCCTAACAACAGTCGTTGACTACTGGCAGGACAATACCCAGGAGGACACCTGGTGTAGCTGGCACTTGGATAGGGTACGCATCAACCTGGAGGCACACGTGGACTTGGCACCCTGGCAAGAAGAGATGGCCAAACGGAAAATTCCCAGAATTGAGGGGGAGGATATCCTCCGGTGGGGATACCGACCGCAGGGCACCTTCAGCACGCAGGAGGCCTACCTGGTAAAGACTATAATAGACCCCGTCCCGAATACGACGGCTTGGCACAAATTATGGAATCTCAAACATTGGCCAAAAATCACCCTCTTCCTTTGGCTCATTCTCCACTCAAGCATCCTAACTTGGGATAATCTCTCGAAACACGGATTTGTGGGGCCCTCAATATGCATACTATGTGGAGAAGCAGAGGAAACTATAAACCATCTCCTCAATACTTGCCCCTACACTGCCCAAATCTGGGATCAAGCGGCGCTTATCATGCGCACCTCGGATCGAAATAGGGATAGCATCCTGGAAACCATAACGAACTGGAGGGACAGGGCTTTCCAATCCCCCCTCCTAAATCGCATATGGCAACTTATCCCAGGCTTTATCCTTTGGAAAACCTGGAAGGAAAGGAACAGAAGAATTTTCAAGGGCCGCTCCCTCCCGTGGCAACAGTGTTGGCATCATTGCCGTAGGAATATCTTGGAAACTATCCACATCCAGCGATTGTCTGATGCAAACCTGAATGGCACGCCCTCCGAACTCCCCATCTTACAACATTGGACACCGCTTCCCCCTCTTCTGGCCCCCCCCGCTACTTGTCCACCTCCGTCCAGAAGTCCCTCCTCATGGTCTCCTCCTCCGGAGGATTTCATCAAACTCAACTTTAACGGAGCCTCCAAGGGCAACCCTGGTCCTGCAGGCTATGGGGTCATCTTCCACAATCATCATGGGCACATCATGATCATAAGTGCAGGCTCCCTCGGTCATTCTACGAACAATGCAACAGAACTTTGGGGACTTATTAAAGGACTGCGCTTAGCTAGCAAAAAAGGATTCACCAAGCTCATTGTCGAGGGGGATTCACAAATCATTATCAACCTCTTGCGCAGAATGATAAATGGAGTGCATCCAGACAGACTAACGCCTAGCTGGAGACTATCCCATGGACTGCAGCTGGTCTCAGAGTTATTGCAACCGAATCAAGCTATCATCTCTGCCCACATCAGAAGGAAGGCGAATCAAGTTATGGATGATCTAGCTAATCTGGGTACAACTTGGAGGGGACCAGAACTTCTATGCAACTCAGACATAGATCCTGATCACCCTGCTCTCCAACGTTGTATCCGAAAAGCTGAATCGGTAGACCACCCCCCGGATTGGGTGTTAATGGAACACACCTGGAAAGTAGAGGAGGTCGGCACCAGCCCACGAGGCATGGAGCCACGTGACGGGCTCGTGCCACAGCCCGTCACCCCCCTCCAACATTAATTCGAACCTCACCCGACGTAAATGCTCATTTATGTGCCTCCCCTCTTCTACGAGCGCCTCAGCATTGCACTACCGCAGATGGACTTCTCCCGTTTCTGTTTGAAGGTCGAAGGGATCCTCCCTTCGCGGTCATGGACTGATACGACTTGCTTCCTTCGGCTCTTGGCTAGCCTTATCTGTCTCCACGACCTCCACTTCAGTCTCCTGTACCTTGCTTCTTCAAACATCCAAATGCCTCGCCCGAGGGGGAGGCTGAGGCGAGGCTCCCCCTGGAAACCTCGCAGGCCCTCACTCTCGCCTCCTAACTCTCCTTCCATCTGCTCCTCCCCTCCCATCCAGCCCGAACCCTCCCCTCCACCCCCTCCCCTGGTGTCGCAGATGCACTCTTTGGCAATTATCCCACGGATGATGGACGCACCCTCGCGTCTCTGTATCGCCTCCACCCTTCTTGTTTGCATCTATGATCCCCCAAGAAGCTCTTGCGGCGCGCCCCCTCCTCCCCGTAGGCCAGGGAACTCTGAGCATCAGCCACCCGATTCCTACAATGGAGTGCAGCTCCGAGATAGCTTGGACATTATCTATGGTTTGGTGTTTGAACTACGCCAGGGGGTGGAGGACCTCCACTTCCGCTTGCAGTCCACAGATGACAAGTTAACGACCCTTCTACAACTCCTTGCCTCTATGCGCGAGGCCTGCCCCTCTTACCCAACTGGAGAAACCTCAGACGAGATGCCCCGTACAGCAAATGATGGTGGAGATGCCAAAGAACAGCGATCAGTGGAGCAAACCGGGTGCAGGACAGCAGAGGTAGACTCGGCAAGTGGACGGCTACAGGATACGACGACAGATGTCGAGGGAGATGTGGACAAGGTGGCAGGCGAGGTGTTGTGGGCAACAGAGGCGACGTATGTCGAGGAGGAACCCTGGCCGGGGGACCTCCACGCCACGTGGCCGGGCTACTTGCCAGGTGTTTAAGTTTGTTTTTTATGTGTTGTTTTGGTAGTTTCTGTTGGACTCAGTGGGGGAACAGTTCACCTAAAACTTTTTCTATCTTAGTTATAGAACTACTTTGCTTAACTCTTATGCTGGCTGGATTGGTTTCCCCTCTGTTGGGGCAGTCCAGTAATTACAGTAAGCCTATGGATGTAATCTGGAACTCTATTCTAGTTTTGGCAGGACTTTAATGTACAATTTTTCTTACTTAAAAAAAATAAAAAAAATACACAATTTCTATTAATGAGCAAATTGTACAAAACTGTAGAAATACAGAGTGAAAGACTTGCTAGAATGGTGGCAGTTTATCTCTGAGAAGATATGTGACGGCTACTCACATTCGTAAGAATTTTATTACAATGAGGCTCTAAAGGAATTTTTAACATAAATAAAATCCAAAACCCTAACCCTGGAAGATGAAAATCCAACAATTTTGTGGACCCCATTTTGGGTAATTTGGTGTATCAACTTCTCGGGAGCGTAACTTTGGAATACAATCTTCGTTTGGGGTGCACGATAGATCGTTGGAAATGTATAGTTGAGGAGATTAATTTTGGGGGATCAATCAAAGCCTATGGCTAACATTGAGGTGCTTGATCCCAATAAAACATAATTTAGGCCCTCAAAATGGCCCCGGAAGTTTAGGAACTGAAAAATTGCTAAAAATAGTAAATTTCAATAAGACTATTTTGAGCTAGTTGGAATAGGTGGGTGGCCCCTGATATCCACCTAGATCACCAAGTCTATTACTTTCGTTTGAGAAGAACCCACTATGCCATCGACATGTGGTTTAGACTTTGGCTTTTCCAAGTCGAGATTAGATCATGACACATTCGACATAATCTCATAGAGCATGCCCGATTGAGAGTAAATGAGCTCTAGTTACTGCCTCGAAAGATCGCTTGTTATTTTGAAAACACTCCCAAATTTGCAACATCTTTTGAAATGTATAGGAGTAAAGATTTCATAAACCACTCAAGGAGAAATGCAGGCAGAACCATAGCTTTAATCAAGATCTTACGTCTCCTCCATTCCCATATATGATCGAAAATGTGTGCAGCATTATCTTACTCAAAATTGGCCAACAATTTTGTCCCAGTGTCGTACTAGACAAGGAGTTGGAAGTGGTTTTGGAAAACCATGGCTAAGTCACCGAAGGTCAAGTACTCCCCCCTCTCAAGTTCAATGTATCACTTGATAACACCTTTGGTAAGAGTGCACTGGAACAAACACAATCGAATCGAATCATCATTAAGTGAATTGGACGAACACCGCAAGTGGAACGTCATCACTTTTCCCTTCAAACTTGGGTATGTTTGAAGGTAGTTTGGTTGGGACTGCAGGCCAAATAGGTTCCTGACAAATGGAATCATTCATCAACTTGGATAATTCCGACAAATGCAGTGTTGCTAGAAATGGTAGCCTAGGATGCATTATTGACTGATTGGAAGCTTGAAAAAAAGGTGTTGGGTTGAAACTGGCACCAAGTTGCTAGTAAGTGTTTGTGATTGAACCAGAAATTGGGATAAAGCCTTGTGGCCCCTGGTTGAATGAAGCAAATCCTTCATCCATCTGGCATGGGGGTACACTGGCCGGGAAAGGGGTTGCCCCCTTGTGACATCCCTTGAGAGGGATTCCACTGGACTTGGAGAGGGGTACTCCCCAATGACACCTATAACGAAGAGAAAGGGCCTTTCCAAGAGACAGATTGACCTTGTAAGGAGTTCCCCCCTGTCGACATTATGGATGCGGTGAAAGGGTTACTCATGAACCCACCGTAAAGTGTGAACGGGGTCGATGTAGATGACATACTAACGAATTTGGCTCCACTATCCATATAGGCACCCCAACCCCATGCAGGGTTAGGGCCAAAACATTGGAAAGGTTTGCTTCTTACGAATGGGGTTGACGAAGGAATGTGACCTACACCCCAAGAGACGGCTTGTTAAGGAGTCAGGTGCTCCCTACACCGATATTCGAAGACTGGGATGCTGGCTAGGAACTAGAACCAATGCATTAAGTGTGTCCATTGATGACATTCCATATGAAAAACCATTCCTTGTTGATGAAAACAATGCAACTGCACTCGAAACTTGAGTTGGACTGACAACCAATGAGGAAACATTGTTGGTCGATGCGGCGATGGCGGATTGACTCACACCCATCATTTGGTTTGACATACCAAGAGGAAAGATTCCCCCCGTGTCTATCACTGAGGTGGGAGTTGCATGGGCTCCTGACCCTGACAATGGTAGAGTGTCTTCCATAGTGGCCCAATGGGGAGGGCTATTATCAAGGAGGTGCGATATGGGAGGTGGGACTTGTATGACTGGAAATGGAAAAGCCCCAAATAATGAAGGATTAAAGTGTCAAGTGAACTCCTTAGCTCCAAGATCCTCAATGATTACCTCCTTTGGTTCCGAAATGTTAACTTCCGGAGGGTTAATGTCTATGATCTCGGTTTGACCGAGCAGTAAGAAATTGTCGGATGGATCAAGCCAACGCCTTTATGAAGGCATGGGAGAATTATTTCTAATCTCTTCCTTGGGTTGAAGGCCTTGAATTCTCCTCGATCTTCAGGGCAGTTAATGAGCCACTTTGAGGGATCAACTCTTGGTGAGAATTGACTCACCTTCTTAAAGTCAAGCTACATTCACCAATCACACTGCTATAAATCCCTAAAAGACAAGACAAAGACAAACAACTTTTTCACGATTCTGACTCAAGTGGATTAGGTCTTGGGATCGGAATAACAACAAAGGTCTTGGGATGAAGGCACAGGTTGATTAAGTCTTGTGGGCCAATGCATGAAGGTATGAGAAGCAATTATCCTGACCTCCATAGATCAACCTTATCCACTGCAAGTGTTCCCACTTCACAAGGCACCCTCCAACTATATTGAAATGTGTTATGCAAAATATTCCCGAGGTACTACAACAAACCCTCGCAGTCACCTTCTGATGTACCTAGGAGAAGCAACTATGGTTACTAGTTTGCAGTTGACGTCCGAGGGGTACATTCGACGATTTGGTGATCAAACGTGTGGGAAGGGTAGAAAATATTGAAGCCTTGAAATCATCGCCTCTCATGGAAGTATGGGTATAATTGAAATCCTCAATACACAATCTCTCTGCTACACTCGATCCAACTTTGGAGGGGAATCTCCTCGCTTATTCCTTACGCGACCTCATGTTCAACTCTTGTGTTAGAGGAGATTTCAATCTAAACCTATACGACAACTAGATTCTTCACTCCCTATCTCAGACACCTATGTTGATTTAGTGGCCTTGGAGAAATTTACTCTCCAACCTACACCAAGGCCCTAGCCTAAACTTGTTTGTTCACCCTAGAAAAATGAAAGTTTCTAATAGATATTAGTTAAGCTTTCATTTTAATGGGTTTTTATTTACTCAGAATGGGTGCAGATGCAACTTTGGTGATGTTCTGACTGACTCCAAAAGTAATGAAAAATGAGAACATGATGCACTGTCTTTAAATGAAAAATGGATGCAACTATTCTTACAAAGAAAACTCTTTTTATTTTCAATGAAAGAAAAACATTTTGAATGCAATATTTAAAACACCTTGAAATGCACACTACAGATTTTTTTTTAGAAACCCAAATGCAAACAAGAATGCAAAACTTGCACAACTCGATTCTTTTCTTTTTCCAATAAAAGACTACCACTACCAAAGTGTTATGGAAATGCAACTACCTAAATGCTAGATAACTAACTCTTTTCTTGTAATGATGAGGGGAAAGGATTCAGTAAAGGAGATGTAAGCAAACAAGCATATTTGTGTTGTTTTTCGTTTACAAAAGAAATAAAAAAACAAAGAATTGCAATTTTTCTTTTTGAAACAAGGAAAAGTAGGTATAGAGACAGAAAGTGCTCAGCCAAGAAACCACTTAAGACTCAGTGAGACTAGATGTTCAACCAAATCAAGACTGACCTCCCTATGAACCTCACAAACCTTATACAAAATAACTAGAGAAAAAACTTTTTTCTTTTTCTGTATCATAAACATTTTCAGAAGAGAGCAGAGCCAAAAAGGGACTTAGGACACTCAAGGGAACTGACCAAACCAAACACCAAACTCATAAACAAAAGATAAGTTTTTCAAAACCTCAACTTTAACACATGTCTACGACTGTGTGTAGAGTAACTCCCGGATATCCATGGGATGTAAAAGAGAAAAACACGGATGTTCATGGGTTGTAGAGATGAAACATGCATATGGATTGACAATTTCAAAAAATTAAAAATCCACTCCAAAGAAGAGGGCTTCCAGAACTTGAAAACAACTCCTGAGAAGCTAAAGCTCTATGAAAATCCCAGAAAATACAAAAAACAGAACAAGGCAAGCACCAAGCAAAGGACCCTAAACAAATTGACCCAAAATAGGAGAATCCTAGTATGGTCTCCAATTATATTGACGAGATATTTCCCCCGTGACTTTAGGTCAAGTCACAACAGATCGAGACCGGATTGAGAAGATTGAAATCTTCCCTCAAAAACACACATGAAAACTGAAAAAATAACTATTTTTCGCTAAGAGAGAGTAGGGAAAGAGAGGAGGAAGTGTGCACCTTAAACCCTCCATTCAATGTCAATCCTCGCTCCTTCTTTTCAAAGCGCTCCTGATCCTCTGCCGGAACAAACCTACAAAATGGAGTCAAGACAAATGTTGCAATGAGGTAGTTACGTAATCAAGTAACATATGTATCAAGTATTATATCCAAAGCAAATATGAAGAATGATAACATACAATATTACAATGAACACAAAATTGGAGGGAAAGGGAACTCTTATAACGAACGTTTATAAGTGGTTGTTTTATTAATGACGAACGTTTATACAATTATTTGAAGAAGTTTCATGCTTTCTAATTTTAAGAGGAGATTTCAATGTCTTTTATTCATTTATTTTATAAATCTTACATTTTATAATATTTAAAATTATGAATTAAATTAATTTATAAAATCAGTTTTTCTTGAATTTTTAAAATCATTATTCTTTTTAATTCTTAAAATTATTGTATTGTATAATATACATTGGCTGTTAAATTCTTATGGCATAATATCAAACTAAATCAATGTTATTGTATAATATACATTGGTTGTTAAATTCTTATGGCATAATATCAAATTGAATCAATGTTAAATTGTTATTGAATAATATCAAACTGAGTGAATTTTGATGTGATTTTAATATGATTTTAGTTAAATTTTGTTTCTCACAATTGTAAATACAAAGTAGAGTTTTGTAATGGAATTCACAATTGCAAATATAAATAGAGTTTTGTAATGAAATTAGAGTTTTGTAATGAAATTTATGTTTTTTGTCCATTAAATTTTGTTTCTCACAAGTTTTGTAATGAAATTCATGTTTTTTTGTTTGTAGTAAGTTTCTTTGACTTTTTAATTTTAATTGCTTAATGTAATTTTGCACAAATAAAAGTATTTTTAACATATAACAACATATTTCACGAAATTAAAAATTTACATATTTATAATTATATATATATTTTTANAGTGAGACTGGATGTTCAACCAAATCAAGACTGACCTCCCTATGAACCTCACAAATCTTATACAAAATAACTAGAGAAAAACCTTTTTTCTTTTTCTGTATCATAAACATTTTTAGAAGAGAGCAGAGCCAAAAAGGGACTCAGGACACTCAAGGGAACTGACCAAACCAAACACCAAACTCATAAACAAAAGATAAGTTTTTCAAAAACTCAACTATAACACAGGTCTCCGACCGTGTTCAGAGTAACTCCCGGATATCCGTGGGATGTAAAAGAGAAAAACACGGATGTTCATGGGCTGTAGAGATGAAACATGCATATGGTTTGACAATTTCAGAAAATTAAAAATCCACTCCAAAGAAGAGGGCTTCTAGAACTTGAAAACAACTCCTGAGAAGCTAAAGCTCTATGAAAATCCCAGAAAATACAAAAAACAGAACAAGGCAAGCACCAAGCAAAGGACCCTAAACAAATTGACCCAAAATAGGAGAATCCCAGTATGGTCTCCAATTATATTGACGAGATATTTCTGCCGTGACTTTAGGTCAATTCACAACAGATCGAGACTGGATTGAGAAGATTGAAATATTCCCTCAAAAACACACATGCAGACTGAAAAATTAACTACTTTTCGCTAAGAGAGAGTAGGGAAAGAGAGGAGAAAGTGTGCACCTTAAACTCTCCATTCAATGTCGATCCTCGCTCCTGCTTTTCAAAGCGCTCCTGATCCTCTGTCAGAACAAGCCTACAAAATGGAGTCAAGACAAATGTTGCAACGAGGTAGTTACGTAATCAAGTAACATATGTATCATGTATTATATCCAAAGCAAATATAAAGAATGATAACATACAATATTGCAATGAACACAAAATTGGAGGGAAAGGGAACTCTTCTATTAACACGAAATATCCAAGTTGGTTACAACCTAACTCGTTTTTGGCACTGCTTCGGAGCCAACCACCCAGGTTCCTCCACAAAGCCTTCAAGCATCTATTCAACTATGGGACTCTTCCTTGAATAGCCCAATAAGGATAAAGAGACACCTTATGACTTTATAAGAAGGAAGAAAACACCAGAAAAGGAGTTTCTAGGTTTGGGGATGACACTCAGAGGATAAAAGGAATGGTGAAGTTTGCTAGATTTGAACAACATAACCTTACACCAAAAGACCCCCATCATTCTAGCCCTCAATGGTGCTTTTATATCTTCCCCAAGGGGTTAGGGAAGTTGGATTTCATTTTTTAAAAGCATGGAGACGTTGGGAAACGAGCCCAACCGAAAAACCCGCCCGAAAACTCGGAAATATTTTATTTTTCATTAATTTTTAAGGCATCCGTGGGTGTTACACTAACAAGTCGTACATGTCGAGGCTTTGCATCAAAGGAGATCGTGGATATGTGCAAAATACATGTTTTTTAGATGATTTGCATGAGGCAAGTTGTGAATTTGTCTATCAAGCCCAGGGAAACAATTAGATCATGGCACAAAAACATAAGTGTGAAATTCCAACATTTTGTACTATAACAATATACTCAATATTTGTATTTAAAATAATTTTCATCTTTCCCATAATACATATAACCCCTTTGATATGGCAAAAAGATAATTATAAATTAATATATATTCATTAATTCTTTCTTTATTGGCAAAAAAAAATAATTATAAATAAATATATTTATTAATTTCTTCATTTAACATTGAAAAGGATAACATAACAAATATATCAATAAAAGTAGTTGTTTTATTAATGACGAACGTTTATACAATTATTTGAAGAAGTTTCATTCTTTCTAATTTTAAGAGGAGATTTCAATGTCTTTTATTCATTTATTTTATAAATCTTACATTTTATAATATTTAAAATTATGAATTAAATTAATTTATAAAATTATTTTTTCTTGAATTTTTAAAATCGTTAATATTTTTAATTCTTAAAATTATTGTATTGTATAATATACATTGGTTGTTAAATTCTTATGGCATAATATCAAACTAAATCAATGTTATTGTATAATATACATTGGTTGTTAAATTCTTATGGCATAATATCAAATTGAATCAATGTTAAATTGTTATTGCATAATATCAAACTGAGTGAATTTTGATGTGATTTTAATATGATTTTAGTTAAATTTTGTTTCTC
>SNQJ01S0025638.1:75912-98158 GCA_010110895.2 Picea sitchensis
GAGCCAACCACCTAGGTTCCTCCACAAAGCCTTCAAGCATCTATTCAACTATGGGACTCTTCCTTGAATAGCCCAATAAGGATAAAGAGACACCTTATGACTATATAAGAAAGATGAAAACACCAGAAAATGAGTTTCGAGGTTTGGGGATGACATTCAAAGGATAAAAGGAATAGGGAAGCTTGCTAGATTTGAACAACATAACCTTACACCAAAAGACCCCCATCATTCTAGCCCTCAATGGTGCTTTTATGTCTTCCCCAAGGGGTTAGGGAAGTCGGATTTCATTTTGTACAAGCATGGAGATGTTGGGATACAAGCCCAACCGAAAAACCCGCCCAAAAACTCAGAAATATTTTATTTTTCATTATTTTTTAGGGCATCCATGGGTGTTACACTAACAAGTCGCACATGTCCAGGCTTTGCATCAAAGGAGATCGTGGATATGTGCAAAATACATGTTTTTTAGATGATTTGCATGAGGCAAGTTGGGAATTTGTCTATCAAGCCAAGGGAAACAGTTAGGCCATGGCACAAAAACATAAGAGTGAAATTCCGACATTTTGTACTATAACAATATACTCAATATTTGTATTTAAAATAATTCTCATCTTTCCCATAATACATGTAACCCCTTTGATATGGCAAAAAGATAATTATAAATTAATATATATTCATTAATTCCTTCTTTACCCGATAAAAAGATAATTATAAATAAATATATTCATTAATTCCTTCATTTAACATTGAAAAGGATAACATAACAAATATAATAATAAAAGTGGTTATTTTATTAATGAAAAACGTTTATACAATTATTTGAAGAAGTTTCCTGCTTTCTAATTTTAAGTTGCAATAAGTATTAGGAGATTTCAATGTTTTTTATTCATTTATTTTATAAATCTTATATTTCATAATATTTAAAATTATGAATTAAATTAATTTATAAAATTAGCTTTTCTTGAATTTTTAAAATCATTAATCTCTTTAATTCTTAAAATTATTGTATTGTATAATATACATTGGCTGTTAAATTCTTATGGCATAATATCAAACTAAATCAATGTTATTATATAATATACATTGGCTGTTAAATTCTTATGGCATAATATCAAATTGAATCAATGTTAAATTGTTATGGCATTCTTATGGCATAATATCAAATTGAATCAATGTTAAATTGTTATGGCATTCTTATGGCATAATATCAAATTGAATCAATGTTAAATTGTTATTGCATAATATCAAACTGAGTGAATTTTGATGTGATTTTAATATGATTTTAATTAAATTTTGTTTTTCACAATTGTAAATACAAAGTAGAGTTTTGTAATGGAATTCATGATTTTTCATTAAATTTAGTACATTAAATTTGGTTTCTCACAATTGTAAATATAAAATAGAGTTTTGTAATGGAATTCATAATTGCAAATATAAATAGAGTTTAAGTAGAGTTTTGTAATAGAATTCATAATTGCAAATATAAATAGAGTTTTGTAATGAAATTAGAGTTTTATATTAGATTCATGCTTTTTTTGTCCATTAATTTTGTTCTCACAGTGCAAATACACAGTGGAGTTTTGTAATGGAATTCATGTTTTTTTTTGAAGTAAGGATTTTTTTGCTTTTAATTTTAATTGTTAAAATATAATTTTGCACAAATAAAAGTATTTTTAACATATAACAACATACTTCACTAAATTAAAATTACATACTTTAATTTATATATATTTATAATTATATATGTTTTAACATATAACAAATAACATGCAAAGATATGAGTTGTAGATTGATTGCTTAAAGTGTATGTCGTGTAAATGGAAAGAATATGTAAAAGAGGTCTCAGAATTGATTCTCTTGATTAGGGGTTATAAGGCAGCCAGCAAGATTCGACCCAGTATGTTACAAATTCCCATATATATATATATATATATATATATATATATATATATACTAAAATTAAAAATTTGCATATTTATAAATTATATATCAATATATAATTTATTAATATAGATCTAGAATTTAAATAAAAGTACTCTAATATACTTATATATTAATTCTATAAAAATGAAATTACCCATACTTATTATAATAGAATGACCTACATCCTAATTAGGAAATTAAACCCATATACTCAAATTGGTAAAGCAACCCAATTCCAATCTCCATGAGTACACAGATTCACTTCAGCTGATATCATTTCCAAAATTATGCCCTCCAGAAACCCTCTGATGTGAACAAATTATGCAGCTAGTAGAGCCTCGTTTCTTCTTGTATGGAGATGTCACAAGGCATTTTAAAAGTGGCTACTGGGCTTTCCATGAATTGCAGATTTTAGTTCTCTTTCACGTACTTGAGAGACTATAAAACCTTAATAATTATACAAATGACTTTCCTCTTACATACTGGAATTTTGAAATACTCTTTCACATGCTTTCCAAGACGACTATAAAATGCTTGCAATGAATTATAGGTCAGAGGATAAACATAAAACTAAAGATTAGCTTGACTAGAAGAAATGTGTCACAGACCAGGAAAACATATATAGTGTTTCCATGTATGAACAAGAGATAGTACATGGATAGACTATATCTAGATGAGGATCATCATTCTTGTTTTCTGCTGCTAAAACACACGACATTGTGAGGTGTACATGGATGCAAATGTTTTTTAAGAAAGGTGTGCACTGGTGCCAGAGTTAAAACATCTAGGCGGATCACCCAGGCCACCCTATTCCTCCTCCACCACCCAGCGCCTCCACTAAATCACCATAAAGAAACCTCCACTGGCTCCTACCCCTCCGCCAGATCCACCATGCCACATCCGCCCTGCAACTCCCAGCCAAATCCTCCACCTGCACCACCATGAGACCCTCCCCCCACTCCACCCTCGGCACTACACCGAACCACCTCAGCGGCCCGCCACCCCGCCAGCCCTCCCATAAGACCTCCTCCGCCCTCAGCTCCTCCACCCAAGCCTCCACTCCTTGAGAAGCCCCTCCCTCCTCCTAGCCCTCCTCCTTCCGATAAAGTTGTCCAGGTTTATATGGACGGTCATGCACTCCATTCTTTAAGTTCCTAATCGCGTTTACATGACAAGTAGAAGCCGCTGCTACTAACACTCCCAAAACAATAACAAGCACTCTATTCATCTTCATCTTTATCATGCGTTCCATGTTCGATTCAACCTCCTTTTCCACTCAGTGATGAGGAGTGCATAGATTGCCACCTGAAGAGAAAAACGCTTCTACTAAGGAGTAAGCTAACTGCGCTACATTTGGAGCCCGATGGGACGTCTAGGGCACCGGGCACCAAAGGGTAGAACACCCAGCCGACCATCATACCCCTTTGCGGCCCAGCGCCCCTCCGCCCCATTCCGCCACTCTGCCGCCCAGCTCCCCATTCCGCTCGACGTCCCTTGGCATTTGAATTTTGAAATTTAAATAGACGGAATGGATACCCCGCCAATTACGCAGGTTCGCTCTTCCTCAGCGGTTCATCCCTGCAAAAATTCTACTGATCATCTTCTTAGCGCTTTTGAGAACCGCTTGGAAACATATCTGCAGCGCTTGATATTGCCGCAGCAATGCGATCGGGAATGTTTGCATCTGAGTGCGCGGTCACTGCAGCAAGTTGTGGATGTCATGTGTTTGTCTGTGTATTCTCGTGCAGAGGATATCTTGCTCCATTTTCGGCGGGCTCTTAATTTAGATATTGAAGAATGTAGTAAGTGGGTAAACCAGCATCTGGACGATACAATCAGCCTCCTCGATGTTTGCGATCTGGTAAAGAATCGGATCACTAGTATTTCCCGCTGCCAATAGTTTCTTCAGCTTGCAATCCACTGCTTGGGCAGAATGGAGAATAGGATTGAGGTTCAGTTGTCGAAAGCACGGACCACCCTGGTCAACTGCCTCAAAGTGATGAAGGCACTTTGAAGGCAGAGGAGGTATCCAAATTGAAGAAATGCAAGTCTTCATTGAACCAAATGGGACAACAGGCCGCTTCTCATTAGGGTGCTAACTCCAGCACTGTGGGTGGATTTGTAGGAATAATGAATACGTGCAGGGCGACTTCCGTGTTCATGTGCGGTGCAGTTGTGGCCTCCTTATCATTTGAACCCACGAAATCATTGTTCCTGCTTCCGAAGTATACTTCCCCACGGCCTTTGGCTGAGGGAATGTGCACTTGGGATGAAGGAAGAGATGGAGAAAAGGGGAGCGAAGCACGTCTTTGCCATATTGCTGGAGGTGGCAATGGCGGATGAAGCTGCTCAAAGTTTGTACGATCTTATCGATAAATTCCTCAAGAAGTCGTCCCCTCTTAGCAAAGAGGATGCATTCGAGTTGAAGCGAAAGATCTGGAGGTTGAAGACAAGTGCGGATGATTTGAAAGATGACATGGATGCCCTCGATAAACAGATGAATGAGTTTTTCAGAGGTAACATCACTTGCAGAATGAAACTGTTGGACATGGTTTCATATTCGCAACCCTGAGTGCAAGGCGCAGGACACCTTGTGTATTATTACAGCCGAAATACTACGGTTTTGACTCCATTAGTATTTGTCGGAGATTGCCAAGATTATCCAAATGCTTTGTGTATTATAATTCTGAGGTATTTGGATAAACGTTTTATTTTTGTTTTTTTTTACAGGATTTGCTACGGTCGTCAGATGGAAATCCTGGACAAAATCGTTTTTAGGTATATAATGCTGTTGTTTGATTTAACAAATATGATGTGTATTTTTTAATATATAGATAGATAAAAGGGAATTTCTAGCATATTTTATTTTATATAATTGAAATCACTCGAATCCTGCAAATCAGTTATTATTCATCAGTTTCCCAGTAAAGAATCAAATGAGAGCTGGTAGTGACATAGATCAGGCTTAAGTATTCCCGCTCCATTAGTATGTTGGACATTTACTCTGGGATATTTCCTTATACAAACTTAATCATAAATCCTAGATCCAACCATTCCAATAAAATTAATAAAAAAACCTGTAGTAAAATCAAATAGTAAAAGTTTAGACTACCCTTAGTACTCCTGTTTTGACTCTATTGGACATTACGTAAAAATTGCCAAATGCTTAGTTTAGCGGTAGTGAGGATGACCCATGTCACCCTGTCATGTCTGTACAACCATTGCTCAGTAGAACTTGGCCAGTTTGGTGATGCCATTATGAAACTGTAATGCTAATATCTTAATGTATTTTTTTAATCAAGTGGTGTGGCAATAGAGTTAATTGAACCGATTAATTTTTAAACCATTAGAGTGAAGTAAAAAAAGTAAACATATAAACTTGGAAGTTAATGGATGGGAATCAGGCCATTCAGTGTATGGCATTCAAAATAATCTAGACATATTTATTATATAAAACTGATTAAACACTAAAACTTATTAAATGTGTCCATTGTCAATGGGTGTCTCATGCTTCGCGACTATAATTATGATTTTTATTGTATGGACTTCATTCAAAGGATTTCCTAAGTGAATGGATAGAGGTAGCCAATATAGATAATGCATAATTTTTTCTATGTATTATTATTTTTAATATTTAATATTTTTTTTTTTTTTTTTTTTTTTTTTTTTTTTTTTACATATTTTTCATGTATTTTGTGAGAGTACAAGAAGGGATTAGGAGAAAATAAATAATTTATTGGCAGGTTTAAGTTTTAAATTTCATGTATTTTGTAAGAGCACAAGGAAGGTTGGAGAGAAATAAATTATTGTGTATTTGTTGTGAAGTGTAAGTTTTAAATTTTATTTAGTTTTTACTCAGAATTTAAGAATGGGAGTTTGATTTTACTATTGATATAAAACCCTATCATTAAGATATATATAAGGTTTTGTGAAATTATTTCTTACATAGTTATTGAAGTTTGGACACATGGGAAGTGTAAAAGTCCTACATTTGTCTTGTCATACGTATACAAAATACATACTCTATATTGGGCTCTTTTAAAATTAATGAGGAAAGAATGTTCTTGAGTTCATAGAGAGTGATACTTTCTTGTGTTGTAGGACAATGAAAAGGGTGTGAAGTGGTTAATGGATTGGAAAAGGAGTAGAAGAGTGTGTAATTAATGGTTGTTTGATTGTTTTGAATGAGATGTCATATTTTGTAATGAAGTTGTGTAAAGGGGTGGAGCAGAATGGAGTTTGGATTAGTGATTATAGAAGCCTATAGCTTGGTTACTTTGTCTTGGTGACCTCTTAGCCATCTAAAATTAGTACCTAAAATTGGGTGGAAAATTATTCTTATAAAACTATTTTCTTGGACTTTCTTATGTTAAAAATATGTGTTCTATCATTGTTAATAAATACACAAAATCAGTGTTAATATTTTTTGATATAGAAATCATAATTGGCACATATGTGATTATGTTTCCAAATCTAGTCATAGTAATTAGGTTTCACATGAATTTTATTAATCCATTTCTTGTTTAATTTCATTACAATTTAATTATTACATGACTTCTATGCATTTATTTTGATTATGGTCTCTATTTGTGAGCTTTCTCTCTCTTGTCTTTTGTGGAATGCTGGCCTCTAAAGGATGGAATTTGAAATCCTTGTCTTGTGGCTACCTCACAAACGATTGAGAGAGTCTTGGGAAGGGATGCCACGACAACATAAATTTGGAGATATTTTTACAGAAGAGATAGGCTAAAACTAATTAAATAAATACAAATTTAATTTCCAAGGTGGGAATATGATAGTCAACAATGCAAAAGGTTGTATGGTGTGAGACCAAAATGGATCCAAAACACAGAGTGAATGATTGTAAGGACTCAGTACCTACGGGTGCAGTTGGAGATTAGTAAGAGGGCTGGAGTAATGAGAGACAAAGTACAATCCATTACTGGAGAGGAAGGAATTAAAGGAAGGAAATGAATTAGATGAATGAAATAAATGGAAATGGGGAGTTGGTGATGGATATTGGTGTACATCTGGCTTTCCTATTTCTTCTTGTAACATGAATCACAAAGGGATTTCACTTTTTGGTTGACCAAGTTGGAGGATGCACAGAAAGAGAGAGTTGCATTGTAATAAGTATTATTTGAAGAATGAGGGAATTGGAGCAGCCATTCAAGATGTTGGTTTTATTATTTGGGTTTCCAAGGTACATTTCATTGTCTATTATGTGATTGATTTTATGTTCTATGTGAATCTCTTATCTAGGTTCCATATATTTATCTCATTTCATGTTGTAGTTGTTTCTTGTGTTTCTTTTATTTGGGTGTGAGAACCCATTTCCAACTAGGTTATACAGATTTTCTTTATAATTTCATTCTTTGTTAGTATTTTGAAGAATACCATCTAACAAATACTCACCGTCCATTACACTCGGAGCATTGAAATCTAGGGCTCTCAGCAAATGGTTGTTGTAATTGTGTAACAAAGTTTTTAATTTTTTCCTTGAATACCAACAATTCGAGTATGGGGAGACCATTTCCATTCAAATGGGTCATACACAGTGACATAAAGAGGGTTTTACACAAATAATCGACTTCTAGGAAGGTCATATGCTATCATTATTCACTCCCCATTATCACATATTGTTGTTAAGCTTGTGTGAGGATGTACACAACCATTAAAGTGTTGTCCTCAACTTCCTAAGTTATATGCAGTGGTGGTTGGGATTTGTATGATTGTTCGAATCCTCTCAATGTTTGTCATTTTATGGTGTAAGTAATTTGGATTTACCATGCTTCAAAGAATTTTGACCTCATTTTCACTTGTCTTATCTCCTATATACTTTTGTTGAGCCATCACCTCCATTATTTATGCTTATACCTCAAGTCATTGAATCCTCCATCCTTGTATCATTGTAATTGTCTCATTCATCATGCTTTGATGAAGTCTCTTAATATATGTACATAATATAATATTTGTGAAGGAATTGATATGAAATTCCTTTATGTGAGGAAAGAAAAGGAAATATATAGTCATGTAGGAGTTTCTAGAGTATTAAATTAAGATCCAGGCTTGAACCTACATATAAGAATTATATATAAGTGAAAAGTTGGTTTTTCTTCTTGATTATTAATCATTCACATTGAGTGAAGTAGCAATGTCCCTTACATTGTTTGAAGTTGCAATCAATTGTAGCCACAAATTTATTACTTACTGTATTTTAATTCTCATGAAGAGTGGTTCCATGATTCCAAGTCTACAATAGAGTGTGCCAATTCTAAACAAAGGTGGAAGTGTTGGGTTACATATTTGGAAAGTAGAACTTAGATTATAGGTTTTGTTGCAATGGGGGCATTATTGCTATGCTTGAGTGGGTTCTATTAGGAATGGAGCTATATAACATAGTTATTTTAGATCTATTTTAGAAAAGAGTTTTTTGTGTACCTATAGGCATATCATTGTCATAATAAATGTGACTTTTCATTTATCATGATATTTTGGTTGTAGTATTGTGGTTTTCCACTTCACAATGTCAGTGTAATAAGCGATAGGTACTACTCCTTGAAACAAAGCACTACAATTAGAACTAGACATGCTTTGAACCATGATAATGTATTAACCTTGATTATGTTGAGAGATCTAGTTCAGTTGGATATAAACATGCAAAGGAGTTACATTGAAGACATATTTCTTAGTGAAAGAATAATTTCAAAATCTTGGATATTAATGGCATTGTCAACTAGTTTCTAGTGTGCAGGTTACTGCAGAGAATAAACCATATCATCAATATTGAATAGTGTTGCAAAGTAGTTGCAGTCATAACTACAATTGGAACAAAGGCCTAGTATCTATTATGAAGACAGATATATTTATCCAAGACTAAGAATATAGAATACATAGTTAATTCCGTAAATTATCTATGTTTGTGAAGTGAGTGGGCTATAAATGTCTCATATGATCATGTGGTATGAGAGAAGTTAAATACTTGACCCTGACACACTACCAAAAATTTGAAAATAATGCAAACCTAGCATGAGTAAAGAGAAGAGAGAAAGGTTGGAAGAATTTTAGGCCATCAATGTTCATCTTCGAGAAAGAGGAAAATCACTTGAAGAAGAAGTTCCTTGTGTTTGAGCGAAGAATGGAAAAAATGGAGAAGAACCTTGATATATCGAAAAGGTTGTTTCCATTTCTAAAGAATTGACTTGATGAACACCAAGACTCCCTCACTATGGTTATGGTAGATTGGTACAAGAGTAGAGTTCAACTTATAAAATTGGTAGAGAATGTCATTCAAATGGTAGTTGGCATGAAGACGGGACCACTCAGATAATGTTATAGCTGCACTATAATTTTTCTACCAAGGAGGAGAGGATTGGAAAGAATCGATAATTTTTCAAGAAACCATGAAACAAAGTCATCTTCGGCTGCCATTTACAAGGTAGCCTGTTTGCTAAAACAACTGTGGTGAGATCACCTTCCTTAGACATTTCTCAAGAAGAATTTTTGGTGATTTTGGTGGGATCCGCCTTCCTTAGAGTTGCCGGCACAGTTCCCTATGCTCCCGCATTAAAGCGAGGAGTTTACGGTGGAAAAGCAGGATCTTTAAAAGAGATGGTATCTTGCATACTACATGCAAAGTCCTTACATATAGATTATGGGTGAAGCACTTAATTGTGCAGGCTTACATCTGAAACAAATCTTCCCATATGCGTCACATGAAGGGATAAGACCTCCTATGAGGCTTGGAATGACCTCAAACTAGTAGTGACCCACTTTCGTATTTTCAGTTCACGCGTGCATGGGCCTCAATTCCCTGCGAAAGAGGGAGGCACTTGATCTAGGATACTCTGTACTATGTGGATCAAGTGCCTGTCTGAGATATCTTCCAGCACCTTAGAATATAACTAGAAGGATATCCTAACCAAGAGATTAGTGCCTGGCTGGGTGGGAAGCATTGTCACAATTATTTTAGTCCTGGGCTATGGCACACTCATGTAGGGTGGTCATGATATTCTTGCACTGACCTTAGAAGCCTCCTTAATTGCTAGTGTCTTGAAATTTTCTTTTGCGGGTTGTTCCCCAGATTTGAGTCATTAAAGCTATGCTTGAATTTAGTCTTCTCAAAACATTCCTTCACTTTCAAGAAATTTCAAACCAGCTTCCCTCAATGTGAGTATATCATCAAACAAAGAAAAGTATAACCATTGGGAAATAGTCTCAAACTTATCCTTGGTATCCTTATGGCACAAGTGCCACACAATGGAAACCTAACTTTGAAATCCACACAAGAATATAACAACTCAATCAATGGATTCATTCCACCCTCAATACGACAATTCTTCCCCCACAACCAAGGTAGTAGGTTCCAAACCCTTATGATGATTTGGATGCATATTACATGGTTAGATGGCATTGAGGAAAAGTAAACTCCAGGGATTATCATCTGGTTCCCTAAGGGAAAGTAAGAAAAATGAATTAATGGCATTGTAGAGAGAGGTGACCTCTCCCATAGAATTTCAATTAAAGGGATACCATCATAATCAAAGATGAAGGTGTTTTGCTTAGAGATCATGGATTTATCTAGTTTTTTCATAACTCACTTGTGGCTAACCCTTAAATTGGACAAAGTAAAAATAGCTCTATATAGTCCCCCTATTGATATTTATTAAGGTCATATAGCTCAAACCTAACATTAAGGGCATCTAGAAAGAATGCTCTCACGATAGCATGTGAAAAAAGGTAAGTCCCAATTTTTTTCATCTCGGGATTCCACATTGTTAAAGTCACTTCAAATAATCATATTGAGATCTAGCAAGCACTCAACTAGAAATTCCTAGTGCTAGTCACATTCCTTCACCACATTGGGTGAATACATATTTGCAAGGACAAGAACCTTTCCATCTAGTTTAAGGAGATCCACACCACTCAGTTAAATGGTTTGGTACCTTGATCAATTACACATGATATAAACTTGGGTGATAAGAGTGCTCTAACCACCTTGAATTTCTTCTTGAGAATATGAAATTTATACCACCTAGTCTATGGACATATGATTGAAGATTGATCTCAAGGAAAAACTAGTAACCTTCACTTCTTGTAGAGAAGGATGTTTTAATCTAAAATCAATGTATGAATTCTTCTCACCTTGGTCTTCCTAAGCGGCCCTATAAGATCCCTTACATTCCAAGATGTAACTTCATGGGCAACCTTCTATGATATCTTCTATTTCCTCCCCATCCTTACCTATGAGCACCTAGTAGGAGTTACAAGACACAATGTTTTTCTTCTCTAGCACTTGTAGAACCTAGTGGTCCATGGTATTAGTCTTTGGTAAAAAAATTCTTCTTTAGAATCCATGGTGTCCCTTCCCACATCAACAAGCCTTGGAGGTGAAGTGATTGGTCCCTTCAGCTACTATGCCCACGAGATGTAGTAGTCCAAGAAGATTCATGTTAGCTTTGCACATAATTGAAATGTCGAGCTTGGAGATTATTGGCCCATAACTAGTTGTAACCTTAGCTTAAACCTTGGGGTCCATGACACCTTTTCGTTTCTTACTCATTTGGTTCTATTCACCACCTTTAATAAAGGTTGAAGCCTTTCGGGTCCATAAAGTCGAGGGGGTGGGAGGGGAGCATATCAAAGGAGTCAACCTTATTCAACAAAGGGAAATGTCTAATCCTATGGTAAGGGCTTTGACAATGAAAAATTACTAACCACTAACCTATAAAGGAAAATTACTAACCACTAACCTATACACAATGTTATTTAAATTGAATGGAACACACATCAGGACATGTACAATCCCCAGTTATTATAGGATTAATTTAGGTAAGACATATAAGATAGGTTATCATATTGTAGCCACAAAGTTAATTATTGATTTTTGTGGTTAAGTTTTAAATTAATTTGAATCTATAATTTGACCCTGTCTTATTCAAATTAGATAAGTACATCCCCAGGATGGGAAGTGACACATGGAGCCACAGCCAAATTCCGGATAGTGATTCACGAGAGGCGGTTAAAGCCCTCGTTTTGCCTTCCCCGATCCGATTATTGGTTGGTTTACCCGAGCTAAAAGGTTTAGTGTATTTGGGCCTTAATAATGGAATGACCGACTCATGTGTGACCGGTCTACGATTTGATTGTAAGCCCATTACACCTACACTATTAGCTACAAGTGTCGATACCCTCACAGTCCTCCTAGTATTTTCACCTTACGGGAAGTTCTATATCGGACATTTGGGCGTTATTCACAATATCATTTTGCTTGTTCCGCTCCACGTCTTAGCTTGCTCTTCGGTGTTTTAGTCCCATTTCATTCTCACAGTCATGCCAAAGAGGCAAGCCCTCAGCCGAGGCTTGACCTATAAAGCGAGGTACGTGAGCACAGCCTTAGGACACCTTATCTCGAGCTCTCATTACGGTAGGGGACCATTAGGGTTCTTACGGGTGAGTGGTTGAGCAGGCTCAACCAAAGCCCATCCTTCCAGTGCAAAGGGTCTCAGGAGATACACAATAGCCCAGACATTTCCTCTCAAGCTCATGCCATCTAGAGGATCATCAGGTTCTACGAGTCAAAATTAGGAACTTGAGAACATGGGCTGCCCTCTCTCTTAGTCTGAGAGGGTCTCTCCATGGCGGATGCACGGAGTGGAAGAAGAAATTCCACTCCCAATTGGGAATTTTGCTCCTACCATCAACCACCACAGACACCAACTTACTCCCCATACTACTGTTCACTTCCAGGAAGCCGATTCACGACAAAGGCTGCATTGTGGAAGAAGAAGTCTCCCCTCCAAAGAACCACTCGAGACAGAGTTCAACCGCCACCATGGACGAGCACCCTATCACAGTTCTGCGTACCAAATGACTCAGCCTTCGCAACTATGGATGAAGACCAGGGCTCGCAGTAGTGGTGATAACCAGTCATAGCTCGGACTCCTCTGATCTGCGGAAGACCACCTAGATGCTTGATCTTTGGGATGATAAAGGGACTGGCAGAGCAAAACGTTCCATAAAGTTTCTTCCAGCAAGCGTTGGATATCCTGTATGACTCCACAGATCAAAACAAGCTTGAGAAAGAATTTGTCGACTTAGTCTGACCCTTCATCTTAGAGTCCACATGGAGATGGGCCTTGTGCTGCTTACATGCCTAGCATTCTCCCTCACGAGTTTCTTCTCTAGTTTAATATTTCTAAGTTTTGCAATTTTGCATACCATGATCTTTAGTTGGAGTTCCATTGGTGGTGAGGCATAGTCCCTTTATTACGGTTTCCACACTAGTGGAAGCACATGTGGCAAGTCCCCTTGTTTGTATGTACCTTGATTTTTTTTTTTTCTTTAAGTTTTGGAACAATGAAAAATTGTCTTGTCCACGCGTTCTAGTTTCCACTACTGTGGAAGAGCGGTTAAAGCGTGCTATCATGTACCTCAAACATGCAAGTTCACACTAAAATAGAAGGAAATATAATTTTTACATTTACAAAATTAAAATTAGATACAAATAAAGGATTTTCCCAAATTGTAACCAGAGTTGTTTAATTGAGACATATAAGATAGGTTATCATATTGTATCCACAAAGTTAATTGTTCATTTTGTGATTAAGTTTTTAAATAATCTCAATCTATAATTTAGAATGCAATGTTTATTTAGAGTTAGATGAGAGCATCCGGACGTATTTGTCCCAATTGTAACCATAAAGTTAATTAAATTTATGGTTGAATCATCTGATGATCTGAATCTATGACCCAGATACACAAAATATAGTTTAGTTAAGTTTGGGTGAATTAGTAGAATTTATTTTTTGGTGACATGTATTGGTTGCATGAGTAGAAGCTACCTGCAGGGGATTGTAAAGGAGGATCTAAAATTAGCTATCAAATCCCCGGAGTTCTCCCGTGGCGACCAAATATATATATATAAACATTGTTCAAAATCTTAAAAAATAGGACACACAACATAAAGTAGCAACGAGATACACAGTTGGCATTGATCATAGTTAACAATGTGCAAATCTATTATTAAGTGAAGAGCATTCTCAAGAGAATTCAATGTTAAACCATGCCTAACTGGAATAATTAGATCAATTCTAATATTTAGTTCAAACCAATTCCCCTTGAATCAAATGCCCTATCTAAATATATATTTTCCCTGCTTCATTTTCCCTGGGTATTATAATGAAAATAAACATTATATCCTCATTTTAAAGTGGGTTCAGAGAACCAGTGTTTTGCATTGGAGCCTACAAGTATGGTCAAATTCACTACTTCTAAAAGAATTATCCTTATCCATGAGAAAAAACAATCAGGCACTGCATAAATGATGAGAAATTATGGTTGCTGTCAACAAACTTTGCAGAAAGACTATAATTACGCATCATCCTCAGAAATAAGTTATATGAATGCCATCACAGAAACCAGATGTGAAATGAAAGTAATTTGCAGCAGTTATGCCATGGCTCTCATGCATCACAATAAAACAATCTCCAACTGTCCGAATCTAATTTTTTTTATTTCATATCAACAGGATATTATAACAATTTAATAAGTTAATATAAGTCTACATTCTAGAGAATTCTGGATCTAAGGAGGATCTTGGGAAATATAGTCTCTGAAGTTGACATGGAAGAATACAAGCACCAACCGGGAAACAAAAAAGTAAAAGCTGTTTATCCAACATCAGAATTATAATAATACACATAGCATTTACAATTTTAAGTAATCTCCAACAACATTAATGGAGTCAAAACCATAGTATTTAGGCTGTAATAATACACAAGGTGTCCTGCACCTTGCACTCAGGGTTGCGAATATGAAACCATATCCAACAGTTTCATTCTGCAAGCGATGATACCTCTGAACAACTCATTCATCTATTTATCGAGGGCATCCATGCCATCTTTCAAATCATCCGCACTTGTCTTCAACCTCCAGATCTACAGCTAACTCGAATACATAGTCTGCACTAGAGGGGCGGCATTTTTCCCCGGATACCTCCTTTGCCTTCATCACTTTGAGGCAGTGGCCAGGGTAGTCCGTGCTTTCAACAAGTGAACCTCAATCCTATTCTCCGTTCTGCCCAAGCAATGGATTGCAAGCTGAAGAAACTATTGGCAGCGGGAAATACTAGTGATCAGATTCTTTACCAGATCGCAAACACCGAGGAGGATGATTGTATCGTCCAGATGATGGTTTACCCACTTACTACACTCTTCAATATCTAAATTAAGAGCCCGCCGAAAATGGAGCAAGATATCCTCTGCACGAGAATACACAGACAAACACATGACATCCACAACTTGCTGCAGTGACCGCGCACTCAGATGCAAACATTCCCGATCGCATTGCTGCGGCAATATCAAGCGCTGCAGATATGTTTCCAAGCGGTTCTCAAAAGCGCTAAGAAGATGATCAGTAGAAGTTTTGCAGGGATGAACCGCAGAGGAAGAGCGAACCTGCGTAATTGGCCGGGTATCCATTCCCTCCATTTAAATTTCAAAGATTCTGTGTGGTGGTGTGGGCTGTCGTCCCGTTGTCCCATTTGGTTCAATGAAGACTTGCATTTTTTCAATTTGGATACCTCCTCTGCCTTCATCACTTTGAGGCAGTTGACCAGGGTGGTCCGTGCTTTCGACAACTGAACCTCAATCCTATTCTCCGTTCTGCCCAAGCAATGGATTGCAAGCTGAAGAAACTGTTGGTAGCGGGAAATACTAGTGATCTGATTCTTTACCAGATCGCAAACATCAAGGAGGCTGATTGTATCGTCCAGATGATGGTTTACCCACTTACTACATTTTTCAATATCTAAATTAAGAGCTCGCCGAAAATGGGGCAAGATATCCTCTGCACGAGAATACGAAGACAAACACATGACATCCACGGCTTGCTGCAGTGACCGCGCACTCAGATGCGAACATTCCTGATCGCATTGCTGCGGCAATATCAAGCGCTGCAGATATGTTGCCAAGCGGTTCTCAAAAGCGCTAAGAAGATGATCAGTAGAAGTTTTGCAGGGATGAACCGCCGAGGAAGAGCGAACCTGCGTAATTGGCGGGGTATCCATTCCCTCCATTTAAATTTCAAAATTCAAACAGGTAATTGGCGGGCTATCGTCCACGTCTGCACACAGCAACGGGGCGCTGGTCGGCGGAGGGGCAGAACGGGAGGCTGGGCAGCGGAGAGGTGGGCGTTCTACCCGATGGAGCCCGGTGCCCGTGCCCGAGACGTCCCATCGGTCTCCAAAACGTAGCGCAGTTAGCTTACTCCCTTCTACTAATGCGTAGCAGTGAACGCCTTTTTATAGCAATAAAGAATGGATGAATGATTGATTAAATCGACGGTGATGGCAATTTTTGTTCACATTTCATTTAATTTTCCACCGAGATGTAACGTGGAACCTGCAAGCTAAAATTAAAGAGATAGAGACACTTTGAGGTTGCATTAAATGAAGCAGATAGAGACATAGTCAATGGAGGAAGTTGGAATTTCATACCGTAACACGGCCCGTCAAATTTGACGGTTTCCGCAACTCAGACGCCCGTTTTGACAGATTTAACTATAAATGTTGACAACGGTTTGCCGAAATTTTTTAACGTATGACAGGACAAATCATCCGTGACGGACAATTTGCCCGTCACATTCCATCCGTGAGTGTTGGATGCCATTGTCGTTTCTTTCAATTCCATTGTCCGCAGCAGCACGAGGAGTCAAACAAGGAGCGGTGTTAGAGTGTTGTAGCAATAATTTCCTGCCCATCTCAGTTTGTAGCAGGTCATTTGAATTGATTTATGGTATGTAATTGTAGTTTAGGTGTGCTCTCCTCTCCCTCCTCCCCTACATTGTTTCCCTATTAAATATAAATTAGAAAACCAATGCAAATTTTGGTGAATTTTGGCCGGCAGATTTCTTATACTTTAAACAAAACACCATTTATATATGAATTTTATTACTTTTCATTCACCAGACCCACCGGTATAACAATATATTAAAAAATCAAAACTTTGGGAGGTTCATTCACCATACTTACAACAACAATCTGTTAAAAAACCCAATGCTTTGGGAGTTTCACCCTAAATGCAACACGAAATGATTATCTTAAATCTTTCATTGTAGAATATATATAAAAGTTCAATAGTTTGTTTTTGTTTTCTTTTGTGTGAACTCCCTGAGCTTAATACTATCGAATGTAATATTCTATACTATGAGTGCAGCGATTGAATAGACTTTGTTGGCACCACTGTGAGTGACAACTCTTATACAGAAACCTAAATTAAATTTAAAGCAAGAACTCATATACATCTCTTACCATTGGAGCCATCTCTTAAGACTCATAATCCACATAGCCAAAGCTATAACTCCTTCATAAACAAATCCCATGATGTTATTCAATGAATTCTTATGCAAAATCCCACAGATTTTAAAAGAAGAATTGGGTTATGACTCTGCCGAGAGCTCATTAGTCTCAAGCATGGTGCTTGTCAAGGTTTGCTTGGTTTTAAGATTTCATATTAGACGAGAGATTGATATTCTATAAAAATAAAAACTCCTAATAGCGCTAGATTGATATTGAGATTGGCTGTAATAATAATAGCGCTAGCGCTAGTGCTATCAGATGGTATATAGGAAGCATACAAGCTCCTATATAAATCCAATCCTATCCTGCTGATCCTTATGTACTTTTGTATATTCTATAAAAATAAAAACTCTTCTTAACTTAACTACACTGTATATTCTATAAAAATAAAAACTCTTCTTAATTACAGAGGAAAAAACCCAAAAAAATGAAACCTCATTTTAGGGACAAAATAAGAACCAAGCCCAAAAAAGAAAAATCCAAAACAATATATTTTGGGTGAATACAAGTTCCAACAACATTTTTAGCAGAAAATTTTATGACAAGTGTTCACAGTTTCTTAAGGTAACATAAGGCAATTAAATTTTCCCATGCCAAGCTAATTGGGCATTAGAGTCTGTGTTTTATGTTTGTGAAGTAATGATACGATGATATTCCATCTCGCATTTCTTTGAAACATTAAACTAACAGTAAAAAGACTTGAAAAAATAAATCATTGGAACAAACCAAATCATCAGAGAAACCCTGAAAGAGGGGCATAATGCATAGTATTAAACACATCCACTGATTTATCTACCAGATAATATTAAATATATTCACTGATTTAATATTACCAGATTATGTGTTCGTTGCTACTACGTGTCTGTTTGTTACGTTGAAATCTAGAAAATTACAATAATATTACAGTTGAATGGGTGTGGAGATCAACTCGTTTCTACCCAAAGGTTGTCAAAGAGATGTACACATCGCTATCTCTCTCACTTGGGCATGGAAATGTACACTTGGAATCATGAGGGATAAATGAACATTAGAGATGCCATGACATTAAGAGCCAAATAGTAGATGCATTATAATTATCATGGCTGCGGAATCATAGAGTTATAATTACCAGATTATGTGATGGCTGCTGAGTTGTGTACATTTGTGAAGTTGAGATCTAAAAAATTATAGTTGAAGGGGTGTGGAGATAAATTCGTTTCAAAGGCTCATCGACCATGCCATGAACATATACACATGGTTGTCTCTCTCACTTGGGCATGGAAACCAAGATACACTTGGAATAATTAAAAACTGGGATCAAATAATTTCAATAACAGTGAGGCCACAAGGGCTCACAAGTGAGACTATACTCATAATGACTATATTTAATTTGATAAATTGTATACAAATATATAGATTAGGATAGCCCCTAACAACTTCTTAAATTTGTGGATCTGAAAACCACTCAAACACTAATCTAGCAATCAGTTTTAACCATTTCCTAGCTATGGCATTTTGTCATTATTATCCACCACTCCCCCTTAATGGAGAAATGGATTTATTACAATGTCAATACATAAAATGCCTCTAGTCTTAGTCTCATCTACGCTTACAAACATTACAAAGGACAATTCAAACAAAACCTTAAAATTTGTTTCATCTCCATGTATGAGTGAGTTTTTCTCTTCCTCATTTTCCAATTCTGAATCCTCTATGCATTTTCAATTTAAGTCTTCCTCTTTTGCTGAAAATTCCACATTTCAACTTCTTATCCTTCATCCTCTTGTTGGTGTTTGTCATCAAAGATTGTCCATGCTTATCTTCTTCAACTTTTTCTTCGAAAACTTGTTTGTATGTGAATTGTTGCCACATACCATTCTTTGTTGTTTTCTCTTCACCATTGAGCTTTTGATCATCAATTTGCTGCAACATTAACTCATAGTAAAATCTAATTTCTTCAAGACTCCAATGCATCAGAATGCCATGAACTTAATCAGATGTATCCATTGTTGCTTCACATTCTATGTCGTCTTCATCATTTAGTGATTCTTCATTTAGTGCAGGCTCCATCAAAACATGGCGTTTCAAGCCAATCTTCAATAAGCTGTAACTCTTCTTCAAACGTTGTTGACACTTCATTTGAGTGCTCTTCTTCTTGTTCAACTACTTTTACTTTTATTGTTGTTGCATTGTCTTCAAGTGTTGAATCATCTTTGTCTTTTGCCTCTTCTTTTGCAACAATCTTCCCTATTGTAGTTTCATCCACATGTTCTGCAAACAAGATTACTTTTCCACTTAACAAATTATCTATGAGTTTCTTCTCCTGTAACACTTGTAACCAACCTTCACTTGAAAAGTTTTCATCATCATATTTAACTAAATTGACCAAAGATTCACCCATGGGTTCATTAACAACATTCATCTTCATTATCAATCTCACTTGAATTCACCAAATCACTAAATGTTATTTTATTGTGAGTTTCTTCATTAATCATTGTAACTTCAATAATGTCATTTTCAATATATGTTCCAGTTACTAGATTGTCAATACCTTCAGCAAGTTCAACATTCTCACTCCACTCTTCATTTCAAGAATATCCCAAAATATTTTTGCACTAGGTATTTCACCAAATTCACCCAAAATACTAGACAAAATGTTTTCATCCACTGCCGATATAATAAGTTGTAATTCTATTGAGTCTCTTCTCTTATCATAGAAATTGACACGACCTTCTTTATCATAATATAATAAATCTACTAACCATAGTATTTTTTTCATTTCAGTTACAAGGTTCATAATTTATACCTCAGAAGAATGAAAAATTTGACATCACTATTTCATATAATTCATCAAATTCTTCATTTAGATCTAGCTATGCATTATGCTCGTCAAACATGCGTTCTTCAGTTGAAAACACATCATACTGATCAGGAAAATGTACTGCCTATGCCCTTTGATTCTTCCTCCCGATATGTCTGCGCAAGAGTCAATGTTTCTTTATGGATCCACACTCTAGCTTTCTCCTCTTCACAGTGCAGTAATGACAACTGCGATGGAAATCTAACAACAATTTAAAGTCGCCCCATTCATTGAAAAAAAAGGATATCAACACAGTTAAAAGGATGGATCTACGTGCAGGTTGTATAGAAAGGCGAATGGCCGAATTGACACAAACAAATTCTTTCTCCACGCAGCTTGACTCCTTCAGGGATATCGGTCGTATCATTAGCAAAGGGCCAAGTTATGAATGGGATAGAGTGAGCAATATCCTCTCCACAACAACGATCTTCGCTCCAGCAACAACGATCTCAACGATCTGGGCGTACCAACAGCGAGCAGCGATCCCGATCTCCAACAGCGATCCCGATCTCCAACAGCTCTCTAATAATCTCACAACAACAGAAACATGAGACTGAGCTCACAACACACCTCCGCTCAGTCTCACAACAACAGAAACATGAGACTGAGCTCAACAGGCAAATTAATGAACGACAGGGAACATGCGGAAACTGCAACAGTACCGACCCGAGGACGACGAAGACGAGGGTGCCTATTCTTCCATTTCCACACTTGCCTGAAACAAGAGATGTGACAGACAATGCAAGATGTGCATGACGATATATCTAGCTTCCAATATTTTGACCCTTCCCACTAGTGGAGCTCACTAACGCAATTGACTTTGTTGGAGTTCAGAGTGGGTATTCAGTGAGCGACAGATCTTCACATCCAGTTAAACTATAGGATTGTACATGATTCTTCACACATAATGATAGTAGCATTACTCCTCTCTTCACGGGACTTTTCTCCATTCTGCAACAATCTTGTGTGGCAGGAATGAGAGCGGCTCTAATTCAGAAGCATGAGGCTCTTCATCACAACTTGAACGATATTCTCCATAGAGAGGCAACACAACAATTAATAAATCTCTCCTCCAGCAAGTCTCCAACACACGAATCAGACTCCCAAATTTAGTGAAAATTATATGCGAAGAAGGGCTTCGATTTGTGGTGATGGTGACGCACAAGAAAGTAGCGCAGGAAGCATCCACAGGCTGCCAGACAACGTGTCTGATGAATCTAGATGACCTTCAAACTTCCTATGATTCCTTAGCTTCTGAATAGCTAAACAAAATTATCAAAGCTCAGTAGTGAAACTGCAACGTAGGCGAGAATGATACTGCAATGGACAACATACATGTGATAATGATATTGCAACGCAACGTACACACCAACGCAATGAACAACTCTGATCCCAACACGCAACACACAACACACACACAACGAGCACAACAACACACTCCACGCAATAGTCGACAACTTCTTCACACTAGTTGATGGCTTCACTCCAATCTCACGCTTGTAAACGATGGTTGTGGCTTAACAAAGATGACAATGTGGTTCCTCAAAGTGGTTTCTGACCTAAGCTCTGATGCCAAATTAAAACCCTGGATCAAACAATCTCAATAACACTGAGGCCACAAGGGCTACTACTCTCACAAGGACTATATTTAATTTGATAAATTGTATACAAATATAATATATAGGATAGAATATCTCTTAAAAGCCTCTTAAATTTGTGGATTAAAAACCATTCAAACAGTAATCAACTATTAATCTAGTAATCTGTTTTAACCATTTCTTAACTATGGAATTTCACACCATTATTATCTAACATGAATCATAAGAGAGAAATGAACACTAATATGCCACAAACACAAACAAACTCATTATAGTTATTATGGTTTTACCTATTAAGTACATATGTTATCCATATGAATGTAGCATCAATAAAGAAGAATTATTAAATATGTTCTTATAAGTATTCGAACAATTATTAAATCATTATAGTTATTATGGTTTTACCTATTGAGTACATGTGTTATCCATATGAATGTAGCATCAATAAAGAAGAATTATTAAATATGTTCTTATAAGTATTCGAACAATTATTAAATATGTTCTTATAAGTATTCTTATTAGTTGTTC
>SNQJ01S0025638.1:98168-132186 GCA_010110895.2 Picea sitchensis
CATCAACACCTTGATGATGGAAGGGAGCTAGAAAGCAACACTCCTCGAATCACATATTAGGGTTATTAGTTTGAAACCCTAGGCTTGTTCCAAACACCACACAGAGCAAGATTCTCATCAATAGCAATGATAACCACAACACCCTGAGATTATGTCATTTTAAATTGTGCAATGTATTGAAGATTACAAATAATATTGTGATTTGAACTCCTAGTATTTTGATTAAAAAAATGGTGGCAAAATGTCTCTTTCCTTTATCAACTTAATAAAATTATAAAATACTTAATGCACTAGTCTATAGATTAGACTTACAAACACCTAAACCTCTTAACAAAATTCTTGGAAACAATAAAGAAAAGCACCACATAAACCAAGATTCTTATCAACAAAAAGGACACCATCAACACCTTGATGATGGAAGGGAGCTAGAAAGCAACACTCCTCGAATCACATATTAGGGTTATTAGTTTGAAACCCTAGGCTTGTTCCAAACACCACACAGAGCAAGATTCTCATCAATAGCAATGATAACCACAACACCGTGATAAGAGAGAGGAAAAAACCATACCTCTAGGATCACATATTAGGATTATTAATTTGAAACCTTAAACTTACTCATATTTTCTTGATCCTTCCTTTCATGTGAGGGAGGGGACTAAAAAGCTGCACCCCTAGAATTACATATTAGGATTATTAGTTTGAAAACTTAAATTTATTCATATTTTCCTGATCCATGTGCCCAAAGTAAGTACTAGTTTCTATATCTATATTAATTTAAATATAGATTAATTAGATTATATAATTAATTAATATTTGATTTAAAGTGATTAAAATATTAAAAAAATTATTATTTTTAATTATTTATATAATTGATTTCTATAATATTATTTTTATATTTAACTATAGAGAAGTTATATTGTAATTATATTGTAATCTATTAGGAGTCAAATTAGTTTGATTTTGTTAAGATTTTTTATAAAATATATATAGAGATTTTAGATGTAAATTTTTATTTATACGATATAATATATAAATGTTATATTGTAATTCATTAGGAGTCAAACTTATGACGGGCAAACAGCTCAACTTGTAAACAACCAACAGCTTCATTGTCAAAAATAATGACGGGCAAACAGCTCGAGAATTATGACAGGCTACCTCTAATCTGTCTGTCTGATAAATTCCACCCCTCTCGTCCAATTTGAGATCAAATATCAGATACGTCTTGAAATGAGAAAACGTTATACAGAACGTCAAAACCCAGGCATTCATCTGCAGCGCTAATCCACTCGACAGCGCGTTTATCATCATCTATACTCTCATATTCAAAGAATGTAAAAGGCATTAACTGGATTATTTGCAGGAGATAATGGCAGCCAGCAGTTTGCATTCGGGCAGCTCAAAAAGCTTGTTTGAAAGCACTGATTGATTCCCAAATACTTTAAGAGAGCGCATATCCCTGGAGGAGGAAGCGCAGATGGTATGGGCAGCAATAAAGAGGCTGCCCACATACAAGCGTGACATATGTGTCAGAAATTCGATTCTCATTGATGTTGTTGTTGCAGCAGCTGGATCTATTCACACTCGAGTCAGTTGCAGCAGGTCCACGTCACAAGTATTCCGCTTGAAACTCGAAAGCAACTCATAGACTTGTCGGAATGACAGACCAAGATCAATGAACAGTTTCTGCAAAAGCTTCATCAAAGACTCCAAGGGTTCAGATTTTGACTCCATCCTCTGCTTCCGCCTACTTTTCATTTAGAATATTATGCCCAGGTCTAATTTCTACCCAGGTCTAATTTCTCTGATCTGAATGACGGTCATTTTGTGGTATTGATCAGGGTTGGCATTATCTTACCAGACTTGAAATTGATTTTTAAGGAGTTTGGATATTTTCTGCCAATGTAAATTTGGACAAAATCATTATTTTTTATTGTTTAAATTGCATTTTTAAATGCATAAATAGATTCAGCATGCTGAAAAAATCCTAAAACACTCCCACAAAAGAAAAAAAAACAAAAATACATTTATACTACTTTTATAATTACTTTATAATTTCTTTGATCTGAATGACGGTCATTTTGTGGTATTGATCACGGTTGGCATTATCTTACCAGGGATTGAGAACCACTTCGAAGAGTTGGATATTTCTACCATTGTAAATTTGGAAAAAAAAATAGTTATTTTCTATTGTTTAAATTGCATTTCTAAATGGATTTAGTTTGTTGAAAAATACCTACTTCAATAAACAAAAAAAGTTAGAAAAATACAACACAGTTTTTATAATTAAAATTAAAACCACTCACCCACTCAGACTCAGGATGGAGGCAGCCCGATTCCAATCTCCATGAGTGTTTAGGAGCTCATGTCTCCGCTATGTTCTGTGTGTACCTTCCCTAAAACCTCATCATTTTTTCTTGTTTGGAGAATCTCAGAAAGGATTTAAAATATATGCCACTGTACTTTTCCGTACGAAAAATTTAGCTCTCTTTCACATATCAAAATGACTCTAAAACACAGAATAATTATACAAAGTTGATTTTATAGAATAAGGAGCCTTCGAAGAGTCGAGCTTAAAACTATTTAAAAGATTAACGTTAGAAAGTAAAAATATCTCACAAAGGAGGAACCAAAAATATATATTTATATATATAATCATTTCCCTGTAATCAAACAAATACAGACGTTACATGGATAGACATATTTATTGAGATAATCATTCTTTTGCGATGCTAAAACCACACGACAACCAGCCAAAGGAAATGATGTTACATGGATTGAAATATTTATTGAAAAAATCATTCTGTGCGGGTAAAAAGATGTGAAACAGATCACAGGCCACCCCCTATTCCTCCTCCGCCACCAGCGCCTCCACCAAATCCACCGCCTGCTCCACCACCAGCTGCTGCCCCTCCGCCGAATCCACCGCTTGTCCCCCCTCCCGCACCACCACCAACTCCGCCGCCAAAACCTCCACCTGCACCGCCGCCAAACCCTCCACCTCCACCTGCACCGCCACCGAACCCTCCACCCACTCCACCACCAGCACCTCCACCGAAACCACCTCCAGCTCCACCACCAGCGCCTAAGCCTCCTCCCGCGCCACCACCAGCTCCTCCGCCCAAGCCTCCACCGCCACCAAGTCCTCCTCCTCCTCCTAACCCTCCTCCGCTTCCGATAAAGTTGTCGGTTTTATATGGACGGTCATGTACTCCACTCTTTAAGTTTCTAGTTGCATTTACATGACAAGTAGAAGCCGCCGCTACTAACACTCCCAGAACGATAAGAAGCACTCTATTCATCTTCATCACGACTGCCGTATTCGATCCAAGCTCCTCCTCCTTCTCAACTCGATGATGAGTAGTGCACAGATTGCCACCAGAAGAGTAAGAAGCCTCTACTGATACGTCGCAGTGAACCCCCTTTTATAGCAATAACGAATGGATGAATTAATGATTATATCGACGGTGATAACCTTCTTTTATTCACATATCATTTAATTTCCCACCAAGATAACGCGGAGCCTGCAACCTAAAATTAAACATACAGAGAAGTTTTAGGCTGCATTAAATGAAGCAGAGAGAGACTTAAGAGACCTGGCCGAGTACACGCTGCAACCACTGACCTTAATTATAACTTGCTTGACTTTATGGCTCTCACTTGTATAGCCGTGAATTTTAAAGGTTCACCCGTGACATTGATTTCGAAAGGAATATGCTAAACTTGTAGCGATTAGGTTAAAATTGCATGGGGTTGAATTTGTCTAGCTTTTTAGGGAGTGGATTATTAAGGGGCAAAGTAGCATTATGCTTTTTTCATAATTTAATAATTTAAATTTATTGATTTTTTAGCATTTCGGTTGGTTTAAAATAGGATAGAATTCTGGTAAGATTTTGAAATGCATGAAACTTTGATTGTGGAAAATTTAAGTTAAGTGAAAATCTGGTTGAATTTAGCTCCATTTTTCCTCTCAAAAATGAGTATGTTTGCTACAAGTTTAACTTACTCTTAGTTGGATTTAGCCCTATTATTGGCCTATGGGTAGCATGAGTTTCACTTGATCGAACTTCTAAACTTGTAGAAAATAGACCCACTTTTTAGGTCAAAAAAGGGTTGAATATAGGATTTTCAAGGGTAGCCTAAGTTTCATAAGATCGAAGTTCCATGCATTTCAAAACCTTACCCCCAATGGTGTTTCCCCATTTTACACTGATCCAAATGCTTAGAAAATCAATCAAAATTTTGGATCAGCCTAAAATGTAAATTGTTAGGTCATCAAACTATGATAAGGGATGGAAGAATGCTACATGAATAGACAAAATAGACTAAACTTGTAGCAAACAAGCCCATTATTCAAGCAAAAAGTGGAGTTACATCCCACCATATTTTGAGGAGTATCCTAATTTTTGCATGATGCATTTCAAAACCTTGTCCCTAAGGGTTTTTCCCCAATTTAAACAAACTAGGATGCTCAGAAAAATTGATTGATGTTCTAGATTAGCCAGAAATTTAAATTGTTAGGAAGTCTAATGAGGGGAGATTGCTACATGAATAGACTACTCTATTATTGAATAGACTGAACTTGTACAAAACAAACACATATTTTCAATAAAAAAATGGGGTTGAATATGGTTAGATTTTCAAGGGTACTTGGAGTTTTGCACAATTGAAGTTTCATGCATTTTAGAACCTTGCCGCCTGTTAGTCCCTAAGCCTATTACCACCTCTCTATCCTTAAAATTTCAGCCTATGCTATTAAAATCTATCTTGAGCCTTTGTTTCATTGTACCTTTTTATACTTTATATGTTTTGTGGGAGTGATTTGCCTTGCTTTAATTTAATTTTCATTTGTTTCTTTAAGATAGTATGAGATTTCACATGAAGAAGGACATATCACATCATTATGGTCTTTTTCTATTCGCAAAATCAAGGCAAATTTCTCTAGGTATCAAATGCAAAAAAGAGTCACTACCAGAATAGCGTTATTCTTATAGCACATGAAAAATGAGTTTTCAAACGTGTTTCATATCCTATGATCATGAGAGCAAGCCCAATATCATGCAAAAATCATGAAAACAGTTAGAGTTTGTCATTTTCATTAATGATTACTAGATTTTATGCATGATTTTAATTACTCAAATTAGATCATGTCGTGCATCCAATTGGCAAGCCACGAATTGCCTAAATTGATTATTTAATTTTCATAGTTGTTAATTTAAATTTAATTAATTATTAAAATAAACTCAATAAGTCTTTTTATTATTATTATTAAAAGATAGGTGAAGTAGGGATAAGGCTCTTGGGGAAACTAATGAGGGGGATAAGTTAGTTGGGGAATTGAAGGAGAGGAGAGGAGAGGATAAGGAAGAGGGGAGGGGACTTGGAGAAGAGTCTTATTTTGTTTTGGAAAATTCTACAAGAGGAGAGGAACGAGGAGGAAGAAATTTTGAAGGAGATAAGGAAGAAGGAGGAAATTGGAAGAACGATTGTTTTGAGGAACTCTCACAAGGCATTGTTGTTGCTGGGAAATTTGGGCTTGGGGCCAGGAATCCATAAGGATACCTAGAGCTAGGGAGTCATAGAGGTTGTTCCTAGTTGGATGGGAGGATAATATTCAGTTGGGTAGTTTGGGCAAGCACAAGAACAAGTGAACCAGGGGCCGAATCAACCAACCTGCAGGTTGAGGTATGTATAAATTACCAGTTGGTATGTTATCATTGTGTTGTTTTTATACTGATGTTGTTGTTGTTGTTGTTATTATGTTGTTATCGTTATTATGTTGTTTTTGTTTATTCCTGGTATAAGAAAATCAAGAAAGAAATTCTAAACTAAATTTCAGTCATTTCAATAAGAGATTATAGAAAATATTTATTTATTTTGAGTCCTGAAATAGGTAGGCCTTACATATGGTATTAGTGCTCAGAAACCTAGGCTTGACCACCCACATAACTACACAATATGTTCCCAAACCTCAAACCCCTAGAAACCCTTTATTTACAGCCCTTAAAACCTATGAAGACTACCCAAACAGTCTTGAAAACTCAAATAGTCTTGATTGTAGACTGCACACAGATTACTACAGGAAGTTTCCAAGTCCAAATTTTAACCAGAGGATGCATGATGACCTGCATAAGCTGTACGCAGATTCCTACAGGAGCTTTCCAAGTCCAAATTTTAACTCGAGGATGCATTATGACCTGCATAATCTGTTAAAAAAATGCAATATTATAAACAAGCAATGCAATAATATATACAAAACAAAGAAATAATATAAAAAAATGATAAGCAGGAATGGAGATAATTGGATGAATCAATAAAGAGAAAGTAAAGATACTAACCAATCATCTTGAGTAGCTTCAATAGTGTAGCATCCTCGGTCCTCCACAGAAACCGAGTAATGCTACCACTACAGAATATTCACATATATATAACATGCATTTTAATCGAAGTAAAACACATAACACAGAGTTATTGTTACCATTCAGATTCAAACAAGATTAATAGTAAATCCACATGTAACAGAACACATTATAACGTTCAAGCATCAGTAGCACAAACATGCATAACATATAAATTAAGCACAGACTGATACTTATCTTTTCAACTGGAGTAACACCACCAACTACGTGCAGACCTTCCATGAACCTCCAAGCCATAGAACACACTGCTCATCACTCTCAACAGTAGGTCACCCCTGAGCTAGGACTAAACTCCACCCAGGGAAAGGGAATCCTAGACTAGGCTAAGGTTACAGGAAACTTCATAGTGCAACTAGAAAGATTCTCTCCATGAGCCTTATTACACCCACTACTCATGGACTCTCATTCCCCACATGCATGTCCCACCCTAGGAGTATACACCTTCACTGTCACATGGTCCATCGGATGCTTCACCTTCGTTGCCTTAAGCTTTAGCAATAGGTCGGACCAGAATTCTCAGAGCTTCGTAGTTGGTGCTAGACTCTCTCTAGGAGAAAACCACTTCCCAACAAACTCTCTCACTTGAAGAGAGATTCTCACAGGCCTGAAAACCTGCCTCTTCAACCATGGGCATGACAACCTACTTCGTCAACCAGTTTTGACTCAATTCCCGCAAGGTAAGAATAACAACAAAAAAAACAACATTCGGTTTACTCACGGGTGGTAGCAACAACAATAGGAAAACGGTTATGGACACCCCAAAATGGTAACAATCGAGCACTAAGACACAACACGGCTCAGGATACTGATGGCAGCAACCCAAAGACGGTTCAGTGTGGACTCGACTCTGTAAAAGTGGATAGGCTAGGTACATGTCTCACATAGGTCGGCTTCACATTTTTGGGTTTTCAGAGGTGCGTGACTAGGAAACAATGCAGAGGTTGATCATCCCTATTTCGGGTTTAGACTGCATCAACCACTAGACATAGAAAAGCTCAGGCAATTACGGGATATGTTGGCTTCTCAACAAGCAACACTCAGTCAAGGAACTGCGTGGCTGCAACAGCGAACAATTATCACACAACACGCTTAGACGAGTACGGGTGCTCGGAGTTCTTCGGAGGTGCAGATTAGTCCATGGGTTTCACCTGATTCAAGAGGAGTGGGAATAAAACAAGACACAGAGGGCTATGACCAGCTCACAGGTTCAGACAATGGATGGTCGAATGGCCTGGACGAACCCCCAACCTCGATCATCTCATCCACTTTAACTGCATGCGCCCAGGTCGACACTTGTTTTCCTGGAGTTGCATGCACTCCACTTAGCATACGTCCATTTTCCAGGAACTTAGGACAACATTCATCAATTGTCCACCTTAGTCTTTAGGAATAATAATAAAACATTATCCCCCTAGCTTAGCCCCTAGGCCCAAACACTTAGCCTCCTCTCTTACCCAACCTTGTGGAAGCTTAGTCCCCCATGACTCTTTCTTCATGGTCGGAGTGCATGCAACGATGTTTTATATTTTATTAATGATCTTCATGATTACATATACAAAATCAATCTCATGGCCTTAAGCATCTAGGCTCTCTGGCCTAATAAACACATAAGCCCACCATCTTATATACACTTGGTTCACCAGCCTACAAAACATGTTTACAATTCATAAATAAAACTTGGGCACTACCGGGGCATATTACAATCCCCTCCCCTTATTTTTGCATTGCCCTCAGTGCAACTCTTTACACAACATCAACAAGATTTCCAAAATATTAAAAAAGATGCGGGTACTCTGCCTGCACAACATCCTCATTCTCCCATGTCGCATCCTCAGGACCGTACCAGCTCCACTAGACCCTTACAAGCCCTATGGCTCGATTCCAGAGATGTTTTCTCTTCCGGTCCAATATGTGCACCAGATGCACTTGCAAGACACCTTCTTTCTCCACCTTAATCACATTCCAATCAATAACATGATTAACATCAGGTAGATACTTCTTAAGCAATGAAACATGAAACACATTATGTACAGTCATGGATGCAGGTAATGCAAGCATATATGCAATGTATATTTATGTATATACATGCAATTCTAATAACATTATAACTTGTATACAAGATACACTAAATAGAGAATTGGTACTTATCTTTTGATTGAGAAGACCTTCCACATCAAGATGGTCTAGGCCAAGGTACCAAACCTCAACAACACTCCAACCAACAGTCTCTCATTCTCGACATGCCTGTCCCACCCCAAGAGTGTACACCTTCACTGTTTCATAGTCCATCGGTTGCTACATATCTCTTTCCTTCGGCTTCAACAACAGGCCGGCTCAGGAAGTCTCAGAGCACCGTGGCTTGAGGAGTTCCAACTGCCCTCAGAGGTCTCAAATCAACATCTTCTTGAGCTACTCTTTGTAGTCAACATTCTAACTTTAATCAACATCATCTCATCCACATCTCCCACATGTAGTTATCATGAGAAAACATAAAATAATTTATTTGGAAACTCAAACTTAGTTCAAATGGAATTTGTCTTTTCCCCAAAACATGAAATTCTATTTCATAATTCATCTTGGTTGTTTCCATATTATGAATGCAACTATCCTTGTGGTTTTTCACGGGCACCAAACTGCATATAATTTTTCCTATAATGCTTCATCTTGCATAAACCAACAAATTGTCAGTATTTTTTGTACATCATAATTCAACATCTACAACACCTTATGCAATGATCTTAGAATTGTCTATACCTAGCAATTCATTCACAATTACCAAACAATTTAACCAAATAGAATGACTCATCATTCTATGCATATGCATGTTCATAATTAATAACAGTAAGTTTATTATTTCAATTTTCTGAACATAAAATTTTTTGTAGACTCTATTCCTATGACTACCTGGCTTGCAACTTTCCTGTTGCAATGTTTAACAGTTCCTGAAATTTTCTCAAATTCATGAGTTGGAAACTTTTTAGCCATTAGTATAACTATTTCCATGCCAAAAACATATATACATGCAGTCACAAAATGCATTCAACAAAGTGCATTTAAGTATAGAATTCCATCATGTATCAGTGCAACTTTTCCCCTTCCTAGACATGAGTACAACTCTCAATACCTATTTATTCAGTGCACATAATGCTCTTTATCTCAGTCATGTATCTCACCATCCGTAAGTTGGAATTCTGGCCAATGTGTTGACACATTCTCCACACACTTCCTATTGTCTTCCCAATTAATTGGATGCCTTCCTTTTCGACCCGAACACTACACCAAGAATATAATTCGGTGGTGTTCATTAGTGTTAAAAAAAATGTTGCAGTCCACGTTTTATTTAAAGGTAGGAATATTTTAATACCTTTGTGTCTCATAACCTTTCCATATCCAACCATGTCCTAGTCTCATACATGATTAGCTTACAGGCATTCATTCCTATAACAAGTTCTTATCTTTTAATTCTTTGGTTATCACCCCATAACCAAACTAACATGACATTCTACTATGTCAGTGTGTGCATTCAGAAGCTAAAAGATTTGAATTAATACATGCCTCCAGCCTTTATCACATCCAGTGGTATGCACTCAATAATATAATCATGTGATTGTATATAATAACTCTGGCTGAGGAAATTCTTACCTAAATTTCCTTTTAGCAATTATGAAAAAAAAGTAATAAAAATCATACTTGCATGACTTCCATTAATAAATTTTATACTACCTGAATGTCTTATGGTAGTAGAATCTTTCATGCTTCTTTTATCAAACTTATAACCAACACTTCAATTTTTTGTTGCTTCAGTAGCAACATCATCAACAACACTTGTAAACATGCAAGCATTATTTCCTCTAGCTGACCCAATCAAGCCATAACATACTTGCTGCCACATAAATTGCAGCAACTTCTTTCTCCCTATAAGAATTTTCCTTGATGATCCTAGAAGTCTACAATTCTTCCCAGATTCTTGAATCTTCTTGTGCTCTCATTGTAGTCATTGTACATGACTATTTTTGTCTTGAGCATTTTCTAGCCAAATCACTCTTGGTTTTCTTTGCATTTATAGTCCCAAACTAAGATGATATTAACCTTCAACTTTCGTTAATTTCCTGGGTCCAACTATTCAAATCTCGTACTTGGATGAATCAAATTCCACACCAAGTTGTTTTATAGACTTTGGATTCTTCAACATCCAGTTACTCTTCAGGACTAAACTTCTTCAGCCCTTTCCCGACAGAATACTTTAGTACTTGAGGTTTTCGTGTACTCTTTGCTTCTCTTTTGCTAGCTGGACATTTATCTCATGATTTCTTCCTCCATTATCTTAGGATGTTCATGGAACTGACTCCATCCAAGAGTTTTTCCTTGTCTACTTTGCATACTTTCCATCACATATTATGCTAATTATTAATTTTCAGCATTCCATTATTATTTGGATTCTTCTGATTCAACTTCTGCATGAATGAATTATAATTCCATAAAACCTTCCTTCCTTATTCCCATTCTTTGCATCTCCATACGAACTTATGGTTGATGCATTATCATGTATTGCAGATGGATTTCTCCACCTATCATTCACATTTGATGTGCAAGGATTGTCACCTAGACTATCTTCCCCAAACAAGAATCCCATTCGGGGTTTCCATGTTGTGTATCGAACCAAACATCTGATCCCACGACTTCTGAAAAATATCAGATGTAGAATAAATAATTTTCCTTGTCCTTCTTCTCTGATGCACTTCTTGTGAAACAATCTCTTTTCTATGAGCTAATGGCTCTTAGATCTTTGTTGGACCCTATCATAACGTTCCCAGGTCTTCAGTACCTCCCTGATGCAGGTCCGAATCAGACGAAACCCATGGGCTTCCTTCCTAACCCATTTTTCCCTTCTTTAACACAATTTTCATGCACTAGTCCCTTTCTCTCAGTCCCCAACCCACGCGACCATGGGTCATGACCAAACGTTATATCAATAGGTGCTTACTCGAGCCTTCGGCTTCGGGAATTTTCAAACACAACACAACAATCTCTCGGAGTTCTGGATTACCGAACTCGCGAAATAGAGTGGATCAACATTCCACGTCTACCTAGCATCCAATGACTGACACTCACTATGGAACCTCATGTGTTTGAGTTACGAGACTTCAGAGTTTCGGGACTTTGGGAGATACTACTGCAAAGATCAATGGTCCTTGTTGATTTGAGATCAACATTCCTCTATTACTTCGGGATTTCAGGTCTTTCTGACCAAGACCAGATCAAGGGTCCTTCGACCTCCTCCTCGATCAACAATCGAGATCTCCTTCAAGACTTCGACGCTTTCATCCTCTGCCTTCCTCCAGAGTGCTCTGTACCTGGAGTTCCAGATATGGCGCGACGCGTCCACCTTTAGATCAATGGCTATCCAATGGAGTGAGTCTTCATCTTTCACGTGTCTCCTCACAAATCAATGATCCACGTTCCTTCTTTCAGATCAACGACCCTTAGACGTTTCGGGCTTTGACGCTTCGGGACATCCCAAAACACAACTTCACAAAAACTACGGACTATGATTCTCCAAATTTCGTGATCTGGTGACACCTGTCCAACATAGATCAATGACTCCTAGCTGCTTCGGCTATTCGAGCTTCAACGATTTCAAACTTTTGTCCATCGCATTCTCTCAGAGTGCTTTCACCCGAATTACACCGATTTCTTCCATGCATTCTTTTGGATCCAATAGTCCAGATCTTCTTCATTCTTGCCGACTTCCTTTCAGAGGTTTCTGCCCCCGAACTTCCTGATCTCTCTCCACATGTCCTCCACAATGAACGGTTGTGATTTACTTCGACATTCGAGACTTCGGGAATTTGTCACGCTCCACACTTTCAATTCCCGAAGTGACTTTCTTCGAAGTCTCGGATCTTCTGACACACATCTCTCAGGAAACTGATGGCCTGGATCTGCTTGAGCCTTCGAGTATTCGGCGATTTCATATCTTCCCAAACCACAAAATTCCAAAGTGGTTTGCTCTGGAGTTATGGATCTTTCACCACCTGTCAGCCTCAACGATGGATAGTCCCTAATTACTTTGGGACTTTGGTGAATCAGTTCTCCTGTGCACACAAGGGTTAAGTCTCATGCACTTACCTTCGGATCCAACAGTTGCTGGTCCTTCCCACTCAGATCCAGCGGATGGGATATGTTCCTCCTCAATGCTCTCCTTTTCTTTCCTGGACATGGATCTAATGGTCCAGGCTCCTCCCCACAACATATCTGACGACTGGTGTCGCTTCTCCTCCTGATATTTTGACTCCTTCTCACTTGGAAGAGTTTGTGGATATTCAAAGGTTTCGGCCTTTGAACTTTATCATGCGAACCTGACTAGCTTGGGTCTCGGCTGCATCTCTGCTAACGCTATCCCTCCTGAGCTTTGGGACTTGGAATAATTCTGAATCTTAAAAACTTCTCGCGTTATCTCTTATGAGATTTTTGATTTACTCAGTCTCCTAAGGGTCTCGGCCCTTCTGTTTCCTTTCAAAGGAAAACTTCGTGCCCTCCTAGCAACCTTCTACTCAAAGCACACATTGTTGAACATTTTCTACAGAGTGTTAAACAACTCTGTGAGTATCTTCCTCTGATACTCTTCTCCCTGAACTCGACAAAGAGTTCTCTCTATGTACACTTTAACTCGCTCAATGCCCGCTTGGCAGAGCCCTACAGAGTTCTCAGTGACTCTATCTCTCTCTGAACTCAACACAGAGTTCTTCCTGTGCACTCCTTGCACTTTTGTTGATGAAGGTTCAACGATATCTCTCCTGAGATTCTATCAGGTTAACTCACCTCTGTCAACGCACTCCTTGCAGACAATGTGCACTCCTTGCACTCACAACTCACATGAGAGAAACAATTGAAACATATTCGTTACTTCACCAGTTCACACATTACTCTGCAATCCAACACCACTTATGTCATGGTTTTACGATACCACTACTCTTCCTGAGCTTCTTAACATTTCCAAGGTAACATCTTGGCACTCAGGAACATTTCTGAGGTCCAAAATTGGTTCCTCTAGACACAATTTCCACCTGAAACTTTGGGTCCAAAGACCACTTATCTGGCCCATCCAGGTTCGACGTTAAAACCTTGGCTATGAACTTGAATTTTGTCCATTCTGACAACAATTATTTTCTGAAACTTTTTCTTCAACTACCACTAACATAGCCCATCCAGTCTCAGTGTTGAAACCATGCTCTGATACCAATTTGTAGCATCCCCGACCCTCGACAGAGACTGGGTAATGCTACCACTACGGAATATTCACATATATATATATAACATGCATTTTAATCAAAGTAAAACACATAACACAGAGTTATTGTTACCATTCAGATTCAAACAAGATTAACAGTAAATCCACATGTAAAGGAACACATGATAATGTTCAAGCATCAGTAGCATAAACATGCATAACATATAAATGGACTAATACTTATCTTTTCAAATGGAGTAACACCACCAACTGCATGTAGACCTTCCACGAACCTCCCAGCCATAAACCACACTGATCATCACTCTCAGTAGTAGGTTACTCCCGAGCTGGGACTAAGCTCCACCCAAGGCAAGAGAATCCTAGACTAGGTTGAGGTTACATGAAACTACACAGTGCAACTAGAAATATTCTCTCCAGGAGCCTTCTTACGCCCACTACTCATGGAATCTCATTCCCCACATGCCTGTCCCACCCTAGGAGTATACACCTTCACTGTCACATAGTCCATTGGATGCTTCACCTCCCTTGCCTTGGGCTTCAGCAACAGGTCGGACCAGAATGCTCAGAGCTCCGTAGCTGGTGCTGGACTCTCTCTAGGAGAAAACCACTTCCCAGCAAACTCTCTCACCTGGAGAGAGCTACTCATAGGCCTAAAAAACTGCCTCTTCAACCACAGGTCTGACAACCCACTTCTTCAAACAGTTTTGACTCAATTACCGCAAGATAAGAATAACAACAACAACAACAACATTCGGTTTAGTCACGGGTGACAACAACATCAACAAGAAAATGGTTATGGACACCCCAAAATGGTAATAGTCAAGCACTAAGACACAACATGGCTCAGGCAACTGATGGCAGAAACCCAAAGACGATTCAGTGCGGACTCGGCTTTGAAAAAGCAGATAGGTTGGGTACACGACTCACGCAGGTCGGCTTCACGGTTCTGGGTTTTCAGAGGTGCGTGACTAGAAAACAATGCAGAGGTCGATCATCCCTGTTTCGGGTTCAGACTGCGTCAACCACTAGACATAGCAAAGCTCAGGCAATTACAAGATGCATCAACTTCTCAACAAGCAACACTCAGTCAAGGAACTGTGTGGCTACAACAACCAACAGTTATCATACAACACGCTCAAACGAGTACGGGTGCTTGGACTTCTTAGGAGGTGTGGATCAGTCTACAGGTTTTCCCTAATTCAGGAGGCGTGGGAAGAAAACAAGATGCAGAGGGTGATGACCAACTCACAGGTTCAGATAGTGGATCGTTGAATGGCTCGGATGAACCCCCAACCCGACTCAAATCATTCGCTGTAACTGGATGCGCCCAGGTCGACACTTGTTTTCCTTGAGCTGCATGCACTCCACTTAGCATACATCCCTTTTCCAAGAACTTAGGAAAACATTCATCAATTGTCCACCTTAGTCTTTAGGAATAATAATAAAATATTATCTTCCTAGCTTAGCCCCCCCCTTAGCTTACCCCTTAGGCCCAAACACTTAGCCTCCTCCCTTACCCAACCTTGTGGAAGCTTAGTCCCCCATCATTCTTTCTTTGTGTTCGGATTGCACACAACAATGTTTTATATTTTATTAATGATTTGCATGATTACATATACAAAATCAGGCTCATGTCTTTAATCATCTAGGCTCTCCGACCTAATAAACACATAAGCCCATTAGCTTATATACACTTGGTTCACCAGCCTACAAAACATATTTACAATTCATAAATAAAATTGGGGCACTACAGGGAGATATTACAAATAGCTTGGTCAAAGTAGGATTTTGCATGAGGTGCATCTTTGTGGACATCCCATGTCAGATTGACATAAAGAGAGAGGATATCTCCATCACCCAGACTAGCTAGCATGGCCCTTCCATAATATTCCTCAGTTTTTTTTGAGATCATGCTGGACCTAAATAGACACGAAACCAACAGTGTTGAGAATTTTGTATATTAGAATATATATTCTATAAACAATGTGTCTAGACATATAATATTGATAGATGGTATGTAGTAAAAAATGATGGAATATATGGGCCTTAAAAAACCTATTACAAAACTCCATCTAGTAATAGTAATGAGGCACGACCTTAACTATTGATCATGGTAATTAGTGATTAATAAGATGCATAGTTATGTAACAACAACTCAATGCTATTAAATTAAAACAAAGCTCAGATGCCTCATGTGAGTTGTTTGATCCTTTGTACCTGCCATGGGTAGACTTGATATACTATAATTTTTCTCGGTCTTAACTTTTTCTCCCCACATCCCTTTGTTCTTATCTGAATGCATGTTTCTCTTTTGCTGGTTAATTTCTTATCTCCATGCATGATTCCTTTTGTTGATTTAATTTCTTATCTCTATGTATGTCTCCTTTTGCTGATTAATTTCAGCTTGCAAATTTATCATATGTTTATTATGTTCATAGATATATGCTCTGTTTACTAACATAGACAAAAACAACCCATAACATAGACGAAAGAAACCCAAAACAAACAAATCACGAACTTTGTGATGCATATACAATTTAGTTCATTTTGTGTCACAAATCTCAAAATGCCATATTTCAAGACAAAACTTATCCCAAGATTTGTTCAGAGGCATGTGTGTTTCTTAACAAAAAATGTAGACCAATAATACCTAAAGCCAACACAAATTTCAACAAACTTAAGGAGAAATTGATTTTCCATAAATAATGAAAACAATCTTTCCTGTAGTCTACAAGCACAATCACGACCTGCTGCAGGAACCTCCCATAATTCACCAATAGAAGTGGGTTGCCAGGATCTTCCTGTAGGATTTTCTTATAGTAAGCATCTGTGTTATTTGAATATGATCCAAACCCACATCCTCTCCCTTCATACCCTCCCCTACCATAGAACCCACCTCCATATTCACCCCCAAATCCTTTATTTACAAAACTCGTCTCAGTTTTAGATCCAACAACAACCCTATTGTCGACCAAAACTACTCCAGTGCCTTCACATATCCTCATTCCAGAGACATATCGTCCCTCACCTCCATGTATTTCAATGGCTACCATGATGTTTTCTAGAGATTCTTCATGTGGGTCTCCAACACTCTGAAATCCAATTGAAATTTGGGTATCAAAATCCTCAAATTCCCCTTCCGGATTCTTGTCCAGTAAGTCATTACTCAGAAAACATTATGCAGAATAAATTCTACAGAGGTCCAAAGAACTGGACCCCCTCCTTAACCCCAACCCGCTTAGACTACAATTATATGGTAAGGGGTTATGTAAATCAGCTCCAGACGTAGTCCTTACGAATCTAGGCTATAAATCATGATGAACCCACTTTCCATCGCCATTGCCCGCAACAAGAAATTAGGTGAACTGAATAGATCTACACAAATTCAATTTGATTTTGGTTGAATCCCAATGAGAGAATTCAACGAAAGAGTAGATGAACTATGGAGTAACATCTTGAAATCAACACCTAATAGAGATATTAAGACCAGATTCCTATTGAGAGTTCACTGACGATTCATGAACTGAGCAACCGAGACTGAATATGTCAAAACCCAAAGCACCATAGCTATCATGCAAACCCCCGAGTCCAAGCACCCCTACAAGCTCACGAGGCAAACAATATTGTTGGGATCAAATGCCAAGTCACAAATCCAAGCACAACATATAAGTCTGAGCCACAAGCCACAAATCAAAATCACTCATCGAATGTCACAAGGGATAGACCAAGCACAAGTGTGAGGAAGAGAGCCCATGAAGGGTGTTTCCTCTTACGTTGTGCACCCAACTCCTACCTAGCCTGGTATCCCTCTGTGCTTTGGCAGCTGCCATTGCGCCAAAGACTGAGCTCAAGACAAGCGCAGGTCACAAGGAAGGAGCCACCACCAGTGCAAAACAATGAGGAGAAGAGCCCATAGGGCACAGGTCCATGCGTTATGAATCCTTGGCCTGCAGAGCAAAATTAGATGAGGGGGTAGGGGGATGTAGAGACAGGATGGAAGAGTGCTTGAGTGAGGGGTAAGGTTTTAGGAGATGAGGAAATGAGAGAGCGGGGCACATGGGTCTCATGCGAGAACCCACATTAACCACCCTCCACTTCACATTTAGGGTTAGATTTTTTATTTTATTTATTTATTTTATTTTATTTATTATTTTATTCAAATTATAAATATATATATAACTTAATTATTTAGTTTTTAAAAAATAGATAATTAAATAATATTTTATATTATAATAGAACAATAAAATAATATAAATGATTATATATATATCAAATTTAAAAGTGTGTAATAGCTTTATAATACGATTTTACTCACTATATGGGGTTTTGGGTGTAAAGTTATATAACAAATGGTTCTAAATATAGCAAGAAATATTTATAAGGTATTGGAATAATGATAGATTTATTGTGTATTGGAATTTGTTGATATAAAGTATAGGAATAAGGATAGGGTTATTGTGTATTGGAGTTTGTTGAGTGATAGGGAAACATGTAAATAGAGTAAAAATAAAAAAAATGTAATGGATTTTAACATAAATATAAAATTTGGTTATTTAAATTNGGAAATGAGAGAGCGGGGCACATGGGTCTCATGCGAGAACCCACATTAACCACCCTCCACTTCACATTTAGGGTTAGATTTTTTATTTTATTTATTTATTTTATTTTATTTATTATTTTATTCAAATTATAAATATATATATATAACTTAATTATTTAGTTTAAAAAAAATAGATAACCCACATTAACCACCCTCCACTTCACATTTAGGGTTAGATTTTTTATTTTATNAATTCCATCATGTATCAGTGCAACTTTTCCCCTTCCTAGACATGAGTACAACTCTCAATACCTATTTATTCAGTGCACATAATGCTCTTTATCTCAGTCATGTATCTCACCATCCGTAAGTTGGAATTCTGGCCAATGTGTTGACATATTCTCCACACACTTCCTATTGTCTTCCTAATTAATTGGATGCCTTCCTTTTCAACCCGAACACTACACCAAGAATATAACTCGGTGGTGTTCATTAGTGTTAGAAAAAATGTTGCAGTCCACGTTTTATTTAAAGGTAGGAAGATTTTAATACCTGTGTGTCTCGTAACCTTTCCATATCCAACCATGTACTAGTCTCATACATGATTAGCTTACTGGCATTCATTCCTATAACAAGTTCTTATTTTTTAATTCTTTGGTTATCACCCCATAACCAAATTAACATGACATTCTACTATGTCAGTGTGTGCATTCAGAAGCTAAAAGATTTGAATTAATACATGCCTCCAGCCTTTATCACATCCAGTGGTATGCACTCAATAATATAATCATGTGATTGTATATAATAACTCTCGCTGAGGAAATTCTTACCTAAATTTCCTTTTAGCAATTATGAAAAAAAAGTAATAAAAATCATACTTGCATGACTGCCATTAATAAATTTTATACTACCTGAATGTCTGATGGTAGTAGAATCTTTCATGCTTCTTTTATCAAACTTATAACCAACACTTCAGTTTTTTGTTGCTTCAGTAGCAACATCATCAACAACACTTGTAAACATGCAAGCATTATTTCCTCTGGCTGACCCAATCAAGCCATAACATACTTGCTCCCACATAAATTGCAGCAACTTCTTTCTCCCTATAAGAATTTTCCTTGATGATCCCATAAGTCTACAATTCTTCTCGGATTCTTGAATCTTCGTGTGCTCTCATTGTAGTCATTGTACATGACTATTTTTGTCCTGAGCACTTTCTAGCCAAATCACTCTTGGTTTTCTTTGCATTTATAGTCCCAAACTAAGCTGATATTAACCTTCAACTTTTGTTGATTTCCTGGGTCCAACTATCCCAATCTCGTACTTGGATGAATCAAATTCCACACCAAGCTGTTTTATAGACTCTGTATTCTTCAACATCCAGTTACTCTTCAGGACTGAACTTCTTCAGCCCTTTCCCGACGGAATACTTTAGTACTTGAGGTTTTCTTGTACTCTCTGCTTCTCTTTTGCTAGCTGGACATCTATCTCATGATTTCTTCTTCCATTATCTTAGGATGTTCATGGAATTGACTCCATCGAAGAGTTTTTCCTTGTCTACTTTACATACTTTCCATCACATATTATGCTGATTATTAATTTTCAAAATTCCATTATTATTTGGATTCCTCTGATTCAGCTTCTGCATGAATGAATTATAATTCCCTAAAACCTTCCTTCCTTATTCCCATTCTTTGCATCTCCATACGAACTTATGTTCATGCATTATCATGTATTGCAGATGGATTTCTCCACCTATCATTCACATTTGATGTGCAAGGATTGTCACCTGGACTATCTTCCCCAAACAAGAATCCCATTCGGGGTTTCCATGTTGCGTATCGAACTGAACATTTGATCCCACGACTTCTAAAAAATATCAGATGTAGAATAAATAATTTTCGATGTCCTTCTTCTCTGATGCACTTCTTGTGCAACAATCTCTTTTCTATGAGCTAATGGCTCTTAGAACTTTGTTGGACCCTATCATAAGGTTCCCAGGTCTTCAATACCTCCCTGATGCAGATTTGACCTAGAAGAAACCCATGGGCTTCCTTCCTAACCCCTTTTTCCCTTCTTTAACACAATTTTCATGCACTAGTCCCTTTCTCTCAGTCCCCAACCCACGCGACCATGGGTCATGATGAAACGCTATATCAATAGGTGCTTACTCGAGCCTTCAGCTTCGGGATTTTCAAACACAACACAACAATCTCTCGGAGTTCCAGATTACCGAACTCACGAAATAGAGTGGATCAACATTCCACGTCTACCTAGCATCCAACGACTGACACTCAATATGGAACCTCAGGCGTCTGAGTTACGAGACTTCAGAGTTTCGAGACTTTGGGAGATACTGTCGCAAAGATCAATGGTCCTTGTTGATTTGAGATCAACGGTCCTCTATTACTTCGGGACTTCGGGTCTTTCCGACCAAGACCAGATCAAGGGTCCTTCGACCTCCTCCTCGATCAACAATCGAGATCTCCTTCAGGACTTCGATGCTTTCACCCTCTGCCTTCCTCTGGAGTGCTCTATACCCAAAGTTCCAGATATGGTGCCACACGTCCACCTTTATATCAATGGTTGTCCAACGGAGTGAGTCTTCGTCTTTCACGTGTCTCCTCACAGATCAATGATACACGTTCCTTCCTTCGGATCAATGACCCTTAGACGTTTCGGGCTTTGATGCTTTGGGACATCCCAAAACACAACTTCACAAAAACCCCGGAGTATGATTCTCCGAATTTCGTGATCTGGTGACACCTGTCCAACCTAGATCAACGACTCCTAGCTGCTTCGGCTATTCGGGCTTCAACTATTTCAAACTTTCGTCCTTCACGTTCTCTCAGAGTGATTTCACCCGAATTACACCGATTTATTCCATGCATTCTTCTGGATCCAACAGTCTAGATCTTCTACGTTCTTGCTGACTTCCTTTCAGAGGTTTTTTCCCCCGAACTTCCTGATCTCTCTCCACATGTCCTCCACAACAAACGGTTGTGATTTACTTCGGCATTCGGGACTTCGGGACTTCGGGACTTCGGGAATTTGTCACGCTCCACACTTGCAATTCCTGAAGTGACTTACTCCTAAGTCTCGGATCTTCTGACACACATCTCTCAGCAACTGATGGCTTGGATATGCTTCAACCTTCGAGTATTCGGTGATTTCATATCTTCCCCAACCACAAAATTTCGAAGTGGTTCGCTCCGGAGTTATGGATCTTTCACCACCTGTCAGCCTTGACGATGGACAGTCCCTAATTACTTTGGGACTTTGGTGAATCATTTCTCCCATGCACACAAGGGTTAAGTCCCGTGCACTTACCTTTGGATCCAATAGTTGTTGGTCCTTCCCACTTAGATCCAACGGATGGGATATATTCCTCCTCAACGTTCTCCTTTTCTTTCCTGGACATGGATCTAATGGTCCAAGCTCCTCCCCACAACATATATGATGACTGTTGTCGCTCCTCCTCCTGAGATTTTGACTCCTTCTCACTTGGAAGAGTTTGTGGATATTCAAAGGTTTCGGCCTTTGAACTTTATCATGTGAACTCGACTATCTTAGGTCTCGGTTGCATCTCTGCTAACGCTATCCCTCTTGAGCTTTGGGACTTGGAATAAGTCTGACTCTTAAAAACTCCTCGCATTATCTCTTATGATATTTTCGATTTACTCAGTCTCCTAAGGGTCTCGGCCCTTCTGTTTCATTTCAAAGGAAAACTCCGTGCCCTCCTGGCAACCTTCTGCTCAAAGAACACATTGTTGAACATTTTCTACAGAGTGTTAAACAACTCTGTGAGTATCTTCCTCTGATACTCTTCTCCTTGAAATCGATAAAGAGTTCTCTCTATGCACACTTTAACTCGCTCAATGCCCACTTGGTAGAGCCCTACAGAGTTCTTAGTGACTCTATCTCTCTCTGAACTCAACACAGAGTTCTTCCTGTGCACTCCTTGCACTTCTGCTAATGAAGGTTCAACGATATCTCTCCTGAGATTCTATCAGGTTAACTCACATATGTCAATGCACTCCTTGCGGACAATGTACACTCCTTGCACTCACAACTCACATGAGAGAAACAATTGAAACATATTCATTACTTCACCAGTTCACACATTACTTTGCAGTCCAACACCACTTATGTCATGGTTTTACAATACCGCTACTCTTCCTGAGCTTCTTAACATGTCCAAGGTAGTATCTTGACACTCGGGAACATTTCTGAGGTCCAAAATTGGTTCCTCCAGACACAATTTCCACCTGAAACTTTGGGTCTAAAGACCACTTATCTGACCCATCCAGGTTCGACGTTAAAACCTTGGCTATGAACTTGAATTTTGTCCATTCTAACAACAATTCTTTTCTGAAAATTTTGCTTCAACTACCACTAACATAGCCCATACAGACTCAGTGTTGAAACCATGCTCTGATACCAATTTGTAGCATCCCCGACCCTCCACAGAGACTGGGTAATGCTACCACTACAGAATATTCACATATATATATAACATGCATTTTAATCAAAGTAAAACACATAACACAGAGTTATTGTTACCATTCATATTCAAACAAGATTAACAATAAATCCACATGTAAAGGAACACATGATAACGTTCAACACATGATAACGTTCAATCATTAGTAGCACAAACATGCATAACATATAAATTACGCACAGACTAATACTTATCTTTTCAAATGGAGTAACACCACCAACTGCATGTAGACCTTCCACGAACCTCCCAGCCATAAACGACATTGATCATCACTCTCAGTAGTAGGTCACCCCTGAGCTGGGACTAAGCTCCACCCAAGGCAAGAGAATCCTAGACTAGGTTGAGGTTACAGGAAACTGCACAGTGCAACTGGAAAGATTCTCTCCAGGAGCCTTCTTACGCCCACTACTCATGGAATCTCATTCCCCACATGCCTGTTACACCCTAGGAGTATACACCTTCACTATCACACAGTCCATTGGATGCTTCACCTCCCTTGCCTTGGGCTTCAGCAACAGGTCGGACCAGAATGCTCAGAGCTCTGTAGCTGGTGCTGGACTCTCTCTAGGAGAAAGCCACTTCCCAGCAAACTCTCTCACCTGGAGAGAGCTGCTCATAGGCCTAAAAACCTGCCTCTTCAACCACGTGCCTGAAAACCCGCTTCTTCAAACAGTTTTGACTCAATTACCGCAAGCTAAGAATAACAACAACAACAACAACATTCGTTTTAGTCACGGGTGACAGTAGCATCAACAAGAAAATGGTTATGGACACCCCAAAATGGTAATAGTTGACCACTAAGACACAACATGGCTCAGGAAACTGATGGCAGCAACCCAAAGATGATTCAATGCGGACTCGGCTTTGCAAAAGAGGATAGGTTGGGTACACGACTCACGCAGGTCAGCTTCACGGTTCTGGGTTTTCAGAGGTGCGTGACTAGAAAACAATGTAGAGGTCGATCATCCCTGTTTCGGGTTCAGACTGCGTCGACCACTAGACATAGCAAAGCTCAGGCGATTACAAGATGCATCAGCTTCTCAACAAGCAACACTCAGTCAAGGAACTGTGTGGCTCCAACAACCAACAATTATCATACAACACGCTCAAATGAGTACGGGTGCTTTGACTTCTTCGGAGGTGCGGATCAATCTACAAGTTTCCCCTGATTCAGGAGGCATGGGAAGCAAACAAGACGTAGAGGGTGATGACCAACTCACGGGTTCAGACAGCGGATCGCTCAATGGATCGGATGAATTCTCAACCCGACTCAAATCATTTGCTTTAACTGCATGCACCCAGGTCGACACTTGTCTTCCTGGAGCTGCATGCACTCCACTTAGCATACATCCCTTTTCCAGGAACTTAGGAAAACATTCATCAATTTTCCACCTTAGTCTTTAGGAATAATAATAAAATATTATCCCCCTAGCTTAGCCCCCCCCTTAGCTTACCCCCTAGTCCCAAACACTTAGCCTTCTCCCTTACCCAACCTTGTGAAAGCTTAGTCCCCCATCATTCTTTCTTTGTGTTCAGACTGTGCACAACAATGTTTTATATTTTATTAATGATTTGCATGATTACATATACAAAATCAGGCTCATGGCCTTAATCATCTAGGCTCTGCGACCTAATAAACACATAAGCCCACTAGCTTATATACACTTGGTTCACCAGCCTACAAAACATGTTTACAATTCATAAATAAAACTGGGGCACTACAGGGGGATATTACAAATAGCTTGGTCAAAGTAGGATTTTGCATGAGGTGCATCTTTGTGAACATCTCATGTCAGATTGGCATAAAGAGAGAGGATATCTCCATCACCTGGACTAGCTAGCATGGCCCTTCCGTAATATTCCTCAGTTTTTTTTGAGATCATGCTGGACCTAAATAGACACGAAACCAACAGTGTTGAGAATTTTGTATATTAGAATATATATTCTATAAACAATGTGTCTGGACATATAATATTGATAGATGGTATGCAGTAAAAAAGGATGCAATATATGGGCCTTAAAAAACCTATTACAAAACTCCATCTAGTAATAGTAATGAGGCACGACCTTAACTATTGATCATGGTAATTAGTGATTAATAAGATGCATAGTTATGTAACAACAACTCAGTGCTATTAAATTAAAACAAAGGTCAGATGCCTCCTGTGAGTTGTTTGATCCTTTGTACCTGCCATGGGTAGAATTGATATACTATAATTTTTCTAGGTCTTAACTTTTTCTCCCCACATCCCTTTGTTCTTATCTGAATGCATGTTTCTCTTTTGCTGGTTAATTTCTTATCTCCATGCATGATTCCTTTTTTTGATTTAATTTCTTATCTCTATGTATGTCTCCTTTTGTTGATTAATTTCAGCTTGCAAATTTATCATATGTTTATTATGTTCGTAGATATATGCTCTGTCTACTAACATAGACAAAAACAACCCATAACATAGACGAAAAAAACCCAAAACAAACAAATAACGAACTTTGTGATGCATATACAATTTAGTTCATTTTGTGTCACAAATCTCAAAATGCCATGTTTCGAGACAAAACTTATCCCAAGCTTTGTTCAGAGGCATGTGTGTTTCTTAACAAAAAATGTAGACCAATAATACCTAAAGCCAATGCAAATTTCAACAAACTTAAGGAGAAATTGATTTCCCATAAATAATGAAAACAATCTTTCCTGCAATCTACAGGCACAATCACGACCTGCTGCAGGAACCTCCCATAATTCACCAATAGAAGTGGGTTGCCAGGATCTTCCTGTAGGATTTTCTTATAGTAAGCATATGTGTTATTTGAATATGATCCAAACCCACATCCTCTCCCGCCATACCCTCCCCTACCATAGAACCCACCTCCATATTCACCCCCAAATCCTCCATTTACAAAACTCGTCTCAGTTTTAGATCCAACAACAACCCTATTATCGACCAAAACTACTCCAGTGCCTTCACATATCCTCATTCCAGAGACATATTGTCCCTCACCTCCATGTATTTCAATGGCTACCATGATGTTTTCCATAGATTCTTCATGTGGGTCTCCAACACTCTGAAATCCAATTGAAATTTTGGTATCAAAATCCTCAAATTCCCCTTCCAGATTCTCGTCCAGTAAGTCATTACTCAAAAAATGTTATGCAGAAAAAATTCTACAGAGGTCCAAAGAACTGGACCCCCTCCTTAACCCCAACCCGCTTGGACTACCATTATATGGTAAGGGGTTATGTAAATCAGCTCGAGACGTAGTCCTTATGAATCTAGGCTATAAATCATGATGAACCCACTTTCCATCGCCATTGCCCACAACAAGAAATTAGGTAAACTGAACAGATCTGCACAAATTCAATTTGATTTTGGTTGAATCCCAATGAGAGAATTCAACACAAGAGTAGATGAACTATGGAGTAACATATTGAAATCAACGCCTAATAGAGATATTAAGACCAGATTCCTATTGAGAGTTCACTGACGATTCATGAACTGAGCAGCCGAGACTGAATATGTCAAAACCCAAAGCACCATAGCTATCATGCAAACCCCCGAGTCCAAGCACACCTACAAGCTCACGAGACAAACAATATTGTTGGGATCAAATGCCAAGTCACAAATCCAAGCACAACATATAAGTCCGAGCCACAAGCCACAAACCAAAATCACTCATCAAATGTCACAAGCGACAGACCAAGCGCAAGCGCGAAGAAGAGAGCCCACGAAGGGCGTTTCCTCTTACGTTGTGCGCCCACGTCCTACCTAGCCTGCTATCCCTCTGTGCTTTGGCAGCTGTCATTGCGCCAAATCCTAAGATCAAGACCAAGCGCAGGTCACAAGGAAGGAGCCACCACCAGTGCAAAACCATGAGGAGAAGAGCCCATAGGGAACAGGTCCATGCATTATGCATCCTTGGTTTGTAAAGCAAAATTACATGAGGGGGTAGGGGGATGCAGAGGCAGGATGGAAGAGCGCTTGAGTGAGGGGTAGGGTTTTGGGAGATGAGGAAATGAGAGAGCGGAGCACATGGGTTTCATGTGAGAACCCACATTAAGCACCCTCCACTTCACATGTAGGGTTAGATTTTTTATTTTATTTATTTATTTAATTTAATTTATTATTTTATTCAAATTATAAATATATATATAACTTAATTATTTAGTTAAAAAAAATAGATAATTAAATAATATTTTATATTATAATAGAACAAGAAAATAATATAAATGATTATAATAATAATAATAATAATAATAATCTATTTTTAAGGTCACGACCAGCACACCAAATTGGTGTATGAGACCCCCTTGTGTGTCATAGCTTTATAAAATGATTTTACTCACTATATGGGGTTTTGGGTGTAAAGTTATATAACAAATGGTTCTAAATATAGCAAGAAATATATATAAGGTATTGGAATAATGATAGATTTATTGTGTATTGGAATTTGTTGATATAAAGTATAGGAATAAGGATAGGGTTATTGTGTATTGGAGTTTGTTGAGTGATAGAGAAACATGTAAATATAGTAAAAATAATAAAAATATAATGGATTTTAACATAAATATAAAATTTTGTTATTTAAATTAATAGTTATATGATAAAATAATTGTATAATAGTTAGAATCATGGGTATATATATATATATATATATAAAGAAGTGGGTATAGTTACTATATAAACAAGGGTTGCATGGCAACCAAGTGCCGAGTTATTTGGGAAATGCATGTTGAACAATGAAACTTATTATAATAATTGAGGGTTGTTTGTTATTCAAAATGTATAATGGATCTTTTCATAAATATAATAATGCATAATAATAAATACAAAGTATAAATTTTTATATTTAGATGTGGTGATTATTTGTTTATTGACTTTAAATTTATGTGCTATATTCAATGTGTAACATAGGAAATCAATATATGTATTTTTTAAAATAATAAAAAAACATATTTTTCTAAAATTTAATTGGCTAATATCTTTGATGTGTTATTGCAGGCTTCACATCATTCAATGTATAAAAATGATTACTAATTGCATGAGTAGATTCTAACAAATTATTACATAATCACAAATAAAACCAAAATGTAGTAACTTTTAAAATGAATCACACCAGATCACATGATGGTGACAATTATTTTTTGTCTATTGTATGTAAGAATACTGATCCAAATTATTTTCGGCACGAAATGAGATCGGAGATATAATAAAGAAATGCACAGAGTAATCGCAGATATTCAATAATATAACAGAAACATATCAGAAATGAAACCATAAATACAGATATATAGTAATACACGATTTCTATTAATGAAATAAATGTAGAGAGACTGTAAAATACAGAGTGAAAGACTCGATAGAATGGTGACAGTTTATCTTTGAGAAGAGATGTGATGGCTACTTGCATTCGCAAGAAGATGATTACAATGAGGCTCTGAAGGTATTTTTACAATAAATAGGAATGCCAAAAGTTCTATATATCCAAAAACCTAACCTTAGGAGATGAAGCGCCAAAAATCATGTGGGCCCCGTTTGGGTAAGTTAGTACATCAACTTCTCAGGGTCGTAACTTTTGCATACGATCTTCGTTTTAGGCGTATGATAGCTCGTTGGAAAGGTATTGTCGAGGAGATTCATTTTGGGAGCTCAATGATTCTTTCAACTATAATTTAGAACCTATATCTCGAAAAACCTTCATTTGGGCCCTCAAAATAGCCCCAGAAGTTAAAAACTGCGAAAAATAGTGAATTGTCAAATTTGTCAGAAAACTGTTTTGAGCCAGTCGAAAAAGATGGGTGTCCACCAATATCCACTTGGATCAATCCTCCCTCCTTAGGAAGAAATGGTGTCCATTGCGTTAAGTTCCCATGGGAGAGGGAAAAACGTTTGTTGAATCTACATCTTGGTGAGTTGTTTGCCTTTCTGGAGATGTCGTGCTACTCGGTTTGTGGAAGTCTGTCACGAACATGTTGAGTCTGAGGCTGTTCAAAAAGTCGGGCTACATGAGAGGACAGTGTGTAGAATGAATCTTTTCGCTTTGTTGCAACCTTGTCGACCTTCTTCTGTTGGATAGAAGGTGCTTGGGGAAAAGTTGTAGTGGTTGCAGTATCCTTCTATTCCCATTTTGAACAGATTGTGAAGAAATTGAATTTTGCAGTATGAGATACTACCACGCGGCACTTTTTAGCTCGAACAATAGTCGAAACTACCTCTGGTATTATGTAGAGATGACCCCCCAGAGAAACAATGACACTGCGGGGTCAAGACTCATAAACAGCATGGCGCTTCCACATATATGGTTGGCCCAAGAGAACATCACATACATCTAGTGGGACAACATCACATAATACCTCATGCTTGAAGGGTTGGATGTCGTATGACAATCGACATTGTTGGTCAATCTGTTGCTTGAGCAATTGTAACTTTTTTCTTTGAAGTTTTTATCCCTTAAGCATATTAAGGGATAATTGTAACTTAATTTCGATTCTATTACTAAATATTATGTAAGTTTTTAAAGGTAATTTAAATAAAAATAATATATTTAGAAATGGTAGTTTGTTGAAATGGTGAAAATAATTATTTAAATACAATATTTAATTTTTAATTAATTAAATAGACAATATAAAAAAATTATTAAATTTTTTATACTTTAAATTTAACATTAAGATTTTGTAAAGTAACCCATCAATTTATAATAAATAAAATAATTCATAAATATGAACTAAAATGAACTAAAACAATAAATCTAATCACAACTAGTTAACTTTATTTTACAATATTATTATTTAAATACAATATTTAATTTTTAACTAATTAAATAGGAAAAAAAAATATTAAATTTTTTATACATTAAATAATAATAATAATATAAACCCAAAACAATTTTATTAATTTTTTTATACATTAAATTTAACACTAATATTTTTATTATTATTTTAGACTAGCCATAGTTCTCTTGACGTGTATGTAAACTAGTTTGAAATGAAATATGAACCGCATATATATTTTCTGTAGTTTATGTTTGGAAAAATGTCGGGAACTGTACACGCGGGATTAATTTTTCAACTCTCAGGTGGGAAGGGTTGAATGGGAAAATCGTTTTACAATTTCCAATGAAACAAAATCAAAGACAAATCTACCGTCAAAGTGATCTCAGGAGTCTACCGTCAAAGTGATCTAAGGAAATTACTGCAAGAGGAGCAATCAAGGTGCTTAGTTCCTTGTCAAACTATCAAATTCATTAATTGTGCAATCAAGTTTATACATTGAATGACGTGAACTTGCAATAACACTTCAAAGATATCACCCAATCAAATTTTAGAAAAATATATTTTTTTATTATTAAAAAAAATACATATATTGATTTCCTATGTTACACATTAAATATAGCACATAAATTTAAAGTTAACAATAAACTAATACAGAATCAAAAATAAACTCATTTCTATAATCTCAAGCCTTTAACAAGGACTAATAACTAACCCTCCCCCACTTCCGATAAAGTGGACGATCATACACTCCCTTCTTTAAGTTCCTAATAGCTTTTACATAACAAGTAGAAGCTGTTACCACTAACACTCCCAAAACAATAACAATAACAAACACTCTATTCATCTTCATCTTTATCATGCGATCCAGACTCCTTCTCCCCTCCACTCGGTGATGAGTAGTGCACGGATTGCCACCACAACAGAAAAACACTTTACTAAAGAGTCGCGGTGAACGCTTTTTTATAGCAATAAAGAATGGATGAATGAATATTTAAATCGACGGTGATTGCCATTTTTGTTCACATTTTATTTAATTTTCCACCCAAGATATAACGCGGAACCTACAAGATAAAATTAAAGAGACAGAGACAATTTTAGGGTGCATTAAATGAAGCGGATAGATAATTAGAGACATAGTCAATGGAGGAGGTATCAGGGTTGGAATTTCAAATCCCAACACAACCAGTCAAATTTGACGGGTTCACGCCCGTTTTGGCAGATTTAACTACAAATGTTGACGACCGTCAAATTCCATCCATGCCTGAAAGGAGAACCTTTTGGAGTGTTGGATGCCATTGTCGTTTCTTTCAATCCCATTGTCTGCAACAGCACGAGGAGTGAGACAAGGTGCGGTGTTAGAGTGTTGAAGCAATAATTTGTTGCCCATCTCACATTGTAGCAGGTCACTTGAATTGATTTCTGGTATGTAACTATCGTTTAGGTGTGTGCTCTCCTCTACCTCCTCCCATACATTGTTTCCATGTTAAATAAAAATAAAAAAACCAATGCAAATTTTGGTGAATTTTGGCATGCGGATTTCTTATATTCAAACAAAACACCATTTATATATAAATTGTATTACTTTTCATTCACCATATCCACCCGTATAACAATATATTAAAAAATCAAAAGTTTGGGAAGTTCATTCACCATACTCACAACAACAATCTGTTAAAACACCCCAAGCTTTGGGAGTTTCACCCTAAATGCATGAATGTGAAATGATTATCTTAAATCTTTTATTGTAGAGAATGGATATATATACGTAATAGTTTAATAGTTTGTTTGTTTTTTCTTTGTGTGAACTCCCTCAGCTTAATACTATGGAATGTAATATTGAATAGACTTTGTTGGCACCACTGAGTGACAACAATTGACAGACGTTGATGCCTCTACATCAATCATAGTAGTAGGTAAGGTTATTTATCCTCCATATGCATTTTTTTATTTCAAATTAATATCAAAATAATATGTTATTTTAGAGGTGTGTTACGCTTCCTTGTACATGCATATGTGAGATTATATATATAACCTTTAAATTTTGTGTTCCATAATCCTTATGGACTCATATGTAAGAGAAAATTTCATGTAGAAACCTAAATTAAATTTAAAGCAAGAGTTCATATACATCTCTTACCATTGCATCCATCTCTTAAGACCCAGAATCCACATGGCTAAAGCTATAACTCCATAAATGAATCCCATGATGTTATTCGGTGAATTCTTATGCCCTCCATAAATGAATCCCATGATGTTATTCGGTGAATTCTTATGCAAAATCCCACAGATTTTAAAAGAAGAATTGGGTTATGGCTGAAAGCTCATTGGTCTCCAGCATGGCGTTCATCAAGGTTTGCTTAGTTTTAAGATTTCATATTAGACGAGAGATTTATATTCAGTTAGGCCTAGGTCTAAGAACCTTGAGATATTATGTGTGTAATAATAATAGCGCTAGTGCTATCATATGGCATATAGGAAGCATACAAGCTCCTATATGATTATGATATAATCCTTTGAGATATTATGTGTGTAATAATAATAGCGCTAGTGCTATCATATGGCATATAGGAAGCATACAAGCTCCTATATGATTATGATATAATCCTTTTTGTGAAATGAAATAAAGAGCCAATTCCTCAATAGCAGGCGCAATACAATCCTTTCCTGTTGATTCTTATGTACTTCTATATATTTTATAAAAATAAAAACTCTTCTTAACTACACAGGAAAAAACCAAAGAAATGAAACCCCATTCCAGGGACAAAATAAGAACCAAGTCAAAAAAAAAATGCAAGACAATATATTTTGGGTGAATACAAATTCCAACAACATTGAAAAATGTTGTTAGCAATGACAACAAGTGTTCACAGTTTCTTAAGGTACAATTAAATTTTCCCATGCCAAGCATATACTAATTGAACATTAGATTCTGTGTTTTGTGTTTGTGAAATAATAATACAATGATATTTCTTTGAAATATTAAACTAATAGTAGAACAGCTGAAAAAATAAATCATTGGAGCCATCCAAATCATCAGAGAAACCCTAAAAAAGGGGCATCATGCATAATATTAAACAGATTCACTGATTTAACTGGATATTACCACATAATATTAAATACATTCACTGATTTACATATCCAGATAATTTTAAATACATTCACTGATTTACCAGGATATTATCAGATTATGTGTTCGTTGCTACTATGTATTCGTTTGTTACGTTGAAATCTAGAAAAGTACAATAATATTATTGAATGGGTGCGGAGATGAACTCGTTTTTACCCAAGGGTTGTCAAACAGGATGTACACATGACTATCTATCACTTGGGCATGGAAATGGAAACTAAGATAAATGAACATTAGATATGTCATGATGCATTATAATTATCATGGCTGGGATAACTAACTCATTAAGGAATCATAGAGTTATAATTATCAGATTATGTGATGCTGCTAAGTTGTGTACATTTGTGATGTTGAGATCTAAAAAATTATGTTGAATGGGTGTGGAGATAAATTCGTTTCAAAGGCTCATCAAACACCATATACACATGGTTGTCTCTCACTTGGGCATGGAAACCAAGATACACTTGGAATTATGAGAGAGAAATGAACACTGGGTATACGAGAGGATAAGAGCACGTGCATTATAATTATTATCTATCGAGTACATGTGTTATCCATCCATATGAATGTAGCATCAGTAAAGGAGAATTATTAAATATGTTGTTATAAGTATTTTTATTATATATATATATATATATATATATATAAAAAAAAAATTATTAGTGTTTTTTTTCATAACATATATATATAAAAGAAGTGTAAAAACAATTAATATGTTTAGTTATTTTTATTTAGATTTAAAGTATGTAGAAAATTTTAAAGTACATGTTCGTTATTATAGTAATTTTTAAAGTATATTAATGATTTATAGAGTTTTTTAATGACTTGTTCAATTAAAAGGAAGTTGGTCATAAGTTTATTTGTTTTAAATTGTAAAGATGCTCTAAATAATTAGAGAGAAGGAGGAGTTTATACAATACTTAAGTTTAATGAATTTAAATTTAATTATTCAATGTGTTTTAGATTGCCAATAATATTGTGTCATTTTTAATTGTACAATGTTTTTAGTGTTATGATTTAAAAAAATGGCTGCAAAATGTTTGTTTTTTTTATCAATTTAATAAAACTATAAAATACTCAAGAGAAGGGTTTATAGATTAAACTTACAAAAACCTAAACCTCTATTCTTGGAAACAGTAAAGACAAACACCACATAAATCAAGATTCTCATTAACAAGAAGGACAACCACAACACCTTGATGATAGAAGGAAGCTAGAAAGAAACACCCCTAGAATCAGATATTAAGGTTATTAATTTGAAACCGTAAACTTATTCCAAACACCACAAAGACCAAGGTTCTTAATCCTTCCTTTCATGTGCCTAAAGAAAAGAACATATTAATTTAAATATGGATATACACTAATATCAATTTAGATATGGATGTATACTAATGCTCTTTCATATAT
>SNQJ01S0025639.1:0-10156 GCA_010110895.2 Picea sitchensis
GTGGGAGAATGTTGGGTATGTGTTATATTCTTTGCATGTGTGTGTGTGTGGGTGCGTCAAATACGACAACTGCGTCTGACGATCCCTTCACCTAGAGCTCTGTCATATGTGTCGTGCGCTTTCCTAGGGGGGTCCCAGAGGGGGGCAAGTATTCCCCCCCCTGGTTACGCGCAGCATTCGGGGCAGTGCCCCAAATTTTTTTTTTGGGCGGTTTTTGCTATTTTTAGCGGATTTGTAAATTAATCCTAGATTAAGGGATTAGGGTTTTGGTATCTACGGAATACCTTAAAACATTGTATATATTGTATGGTGAATGGTGAAATTCAATCTAATGAAATCAAGAAAGGTTTTCCCGGTTGAGGGTTTCCAGTATAAAATTTATGTGTACTCTATGTATGAGCGATTGATTAATTTTTGTATTGCTTAAGAATCTATATGCATTGCTTTACTTCGCAGGTTTAAAACTTACAAAGAGATCCAAATCTGAGCACATCAAAGCCACTAAATCTCATCCTAACCCTAATAAGGACATAGTAGTCTCTGATCTAGAAAGGAAACTAAGAAAATCCACCTTAGCTCAGAGATATACCTCATCCCTAAATGATAAAGCTGCACCTAAAGATTATCATAAGAGGCTTGAATTTGCTAGCCCTGAGAAACACATTTCCAAGGACTCTCATATTATTTTAACCCCTTCCTCCACTTCATCATCCAGTCCAGCATCCAAACCTGTATCTCCAATCAAACCTTAGATTCCTATCGTCCAAACAATGGCTATTAATAGGATGGATGCCATAATTGTTTCCAGATATGCACCCCTAGTTTTTCCTGTAGGCTTACATGCACTCCCAACCATAGATTACATGAAATATTTTCCAAGCAATAATGGGGAAGGGGTTTTCACAGCTGAGGAACATCTGGTATTCTTCTACAACTTTGAAAACAACTTCAACATTGACTATGCAAATGTGTGGATGAGGTTGTTTGTACAAATCCTCGATGGGGATGTGAGGAAATGGTTTCGGGATCTCCCTCCAGCCTCCATTACAAATATTGATGCGCTAGATGAATCCTTCATAAAAAAATGAGGAGATAGAAGATACTATTTGTATTACATCACTGCATTTGGAGCCATTAAGAGAAATAATGGTGAGTCTATTTCATAATTCACCAAGATATTCAATAAGATGTATGGTAGAATCTCATATGAGATCAAACCAACTGAAGCCTCTACCAAGATCACTTATGCCAATGAATTTGATGCAGAGTTTTCCCTTCTGTTGAGGGAGAGAAGATCCACCATCTTGTTGTCTATGCAAGAAGCAACCATTGAGGTTGAATCCAACATCTTGGCATCAGACATGTTAAAGACTAGATCTAATAAAGACAAGAAGAAACAAAGGGAGGATTCCCCTGCCTCCTCTAGCCCAACCACATATGATCCTAAACTTGATGAAATGACCAAAAATTTGAAGGAGTTGACATCTGAAATATCTAAGATGAAATGGGAATCTAAACAACCAAACAAATCTTTTGAAGGGGTTGGGAACAAAAATCAAAACTAGTTTAGGAGGCCGAATGATGTCCCTCAGATAGTGCAAAGAGAGAGGAGGAATGTTGATGATCAAAGAGTATTACCTCCTTTCCAAAACAAATAGATTGAGGAAATGGATGTATATAGTGATGTCATGGATGATGATGGTGTACTTTTCAATGAAACATATTTTTACACCCGTGACTTAACGCAGCAAGATTATGAGGTAGCACGATTTTCAAATCAGTTTAATATTGAGACAAGGGAAGAGGGAGTTATTCAAGGAAAACCCCAAAAGAAATATGACTTGAGGCCTATAACAGGCACTCCCAAAGCCACCACCACCAATCAGAATAGAAAAACAAAGGTTCATCCCAATCCAAATCCAAGCAAGGGTGCACTGGCTAAAGCTCACCAGCCTCCTCCATTTAAACCTGTTGTCCCTGAAGTAAAGGAAGATGATAGGACACAAGCATATTTCATCCTAGAGCATGAGTTGAGAAAGATCAATATACATGTACCTTTGTCAAAATTGTTGAAAAATGAGCCTTTCAAAAAATCCATTATGAAGGTTCTACAACCACCTACTTCTATTGTAACTTCTGATGTAATTAATCTGCAGAATGAAAAACCGACCATTACTGTGGGCCCACACATTGAGGACGGATCTGATGCCCACCTTTATATATATCTTTAAATCTCCATGAAAATATCCTACATAACTGTCTCATGGACTCAGGTGCCTCACACAATGTCATGCCTAATGTTGTGATGGAAGAACTAGGTCTGGAGATCACCAAGCCCTACCAAGACCTTTACTCCTTTGTCTCTAAAAAATTCAAAAGTTTGGGATTAATAAAAGATATGGTGGTTTCTTTGGCACAGTTACCCATGAAGAGTGTAGTGATGGACATCATTGTGGCTGAAATTACCCCCAATTTTGGTATGCTTTTGTCCAAGACGTGGGCCAAGAACCGGAAGTAACTCAATTAGCAAGTCTTGTGAAAATATAAGTTCCATGAAGGTTTCGAGTTCAATTTCCCCAGACTTACCTTGTGTGTCGTAGAGGGCATGGATGGGCACACGGAGGTTATAGTGGTAGCAGGTTGGATAACATAAGTAGTCGTGTAGCGAACACGTGCCCAATAGTTGTTGATTCCTCAGGACACAAAAAGAAAGAATCACGGTGGTTTCTTTGGTACAGTTACCCATGAAGAGTGTAGTGATGGACATATTTGTGGTTGGCATTCTCCCCAAGTTTGGTCTTCTTTTGTCCTGTTCGTGGGCCAAGAAGGTTGGGGGATTATTACAAATGGACCTCATGTCTCATCCCTTTTCAGAGGAAAACGAGAAGGTTATATAGGGGAGGTTAAGATTGGAATACATGTGATGACCATCAAAATCCAAGAAATCATCTAGTTTATGTTGTTGAGGATTAGATCAGATTGTATATTTTCCATTTAAATGATGATGGACCAGAAATAACAGTCAACAAGTGCGATTGTATATTTTCCATTTAAATGATGATGGACCAGAAATAACAGTCAACAAGTGCAGAAATCAGTCATTGACCAATCAACAAAACAAGGTATGGAAGATGTATTTCGATGGGTATTCATTAGAAGAAGGTTTTGAGAATGATATAGTCGTCATTTCCCCTGCACAGGAGGTTATAACGCTCTCTTGTAAGCTGGAATTCGAGACTACTAATAATATAGCTGAGTATGAAGCTATGGTGCTTAGATTCAGGGCTTCCAAAGACATGGCCATTGATAGTTTGGCATTTTTTAGTGATTCTAAGTTAAGCATCAATCAAGTAAAAAAAAATTATCAAGCTAAGCAACCAAGGCTCAAGCAATATAGGAATGAGGTGTGGGACCTGGTTGAAAACTTATTTCTGGTATTTAATATCTCCTTCATTTCCAGAAAGGAAAATCAAAAGGAAGATTCTTTAGCATTGGCTACCAATACCTTCATACCTCCCATTGGTTCAAATATCAAGTATCAGGTGGAAGTCAGACATAGGAAATCCATACCAGACAACATAAATCACTAGAAAGTCTTTAGTGATGAATTGGAGCTACAAAGATTTCTATAGACCATTGAAGAATTCTTCAGTATCTCGATAGATCAAGAGGGTGAAGATGATGAATTTTCTTATCAACAAACATCTCATCTGTTGAACAAAGTGGATGGCCACAAAATTGTGGAATTTAAAACAAACCACATCCCCAGGGGTCTAGTGCACTGGAAAGGTTATTTGATAGTCATGATGTCTCCATAGAAGTTGCCATCAAAAATAAAGAAGAGGAAGTGATGGACTGCAACATTGGGACTGCTGAAAATCCCAAAATAGTCAGTTTTTCCAAGGCACTAGCTCCAGACCAAAAGGACAAGTATGACGTCCTCATGGAAAAATTTGTTGATATTTTTGCATGGTCGTATGAGGATTTGAAGACATTTGACATTGACATCATCCGACACAAGATCCTCTCAAGGTTGGTTCTAAGCCATTCAGACAAAAGATTAGGAAATTTAATCCAATGTTTATGCCCATAATTGAAAAAGAGTTGAAAAGAATGCTTGATGCCAGGATCATTGTGCCCTTGAGCTACTCAGATTGGGTGGCCAACTTGGTGCCCGTGAGGAAAAAGAGTGGGGAAATGCGCTTGTGTGTTGATTTCCAAAATATCAACAAGTGTTCTCTAAAGGAAAACTACCCCCTTCCCAAGATGGATAACAGTATGTGAAGAAGACAAAGAAAAAACAGCATTCACCACACCATGGGGGACATTTATGTATGACAAGATTCCCTTTGGGATGATGAACGCAGGGGACACCTTTCAGAGGGATATGGATGTAGCCTTCATGGGGGAGAAAGACAAATTTATGGTTATATATTTGGATGACATCACCATTTTCTCCAAATCACATGATGAGCATTTACAACACCTTGAGCATATTTTCTGAAAATACAGAAGGTATGGGATTTCTTTGAATCCCAGGAAATCCCTCTTCGCTATGCCAGAAGGTAAACTCCTAGGTCACATCATATCAGCAGGAGGTATAAAAATAGACCCTAAGAGAGTGGAGGCCATTCAGGAAATTGAAATCCCCATAAATAAGAAGTTTATTCAAATTTTTATAGGAAGAATATTTTTCTTAAGGTGATTTGTGCCAAACTTTGTTGAAATCATAAGGCCTATCACCAACATGTTGAAGAAATATGTTGTTATCAAGTGGTCACAGGAGGAAAAATCAACATTCCAACGGACCAAACAAGCTTTGGTTGAAGCCCATGTATTGGTCAACCCTGATTATGACAATGAATTCTTTATCTTCTCTTTCGCTTTTGAGGAAACCATTATTGTTGTGCTATTGCAAAAGAATGAAGAAGGGCATGAACAATCCATAGCCTTTTTCAACAAATCCCTCTGAGATGCTAAGATGAAGTATGACATATTAGAAAAATAGGCATAAGTGTTGGTCAAAGATTTAAAGGCCTTCAATGTGTATGCGTTACAGTCTAGCATAACAACCTATGTTCCTAGTAGCAGTTTCAAAGAGATTATGGTCCAACTAGAGAGTGAAGGTAAGAGAGGGAAATGGATTGTCAAGTTGTTAGAATAAGACCTGCACATAAATCCCACCAAACTGATTAAGGTGCAGGGGCTTTCCAAGTTGTTATCATAATCAAATTGTAAGGTGTTGGAATTGCATCAAACCTTCACCCAATTGAATGCACCCATGAGACAGTCTGGACAAGACAACATGCAAGTATTTTAAAACCACTCTTCTTCAAATTGGTAAGAGATTTTATTTACTTTCTGCAGCATCTAAAATTCTCACCATGTTTGAAAAAGACGAGGGCCAGGTCTCTCAAATTAAAAGCTATAAAATTATGCATTTTTAATCAGAACCTGTATCGGAGGGATCATGCTGGCATCCTATTAAAATGTCTTGATGAAAAAGAATCTAAACAAGTCAGAACAGATATGCACAGGGGCGTTTGTGGAGGACACCAGCATTGGACAGATACAACCCTCAAGATCCTAAGGGCATGGTACTATTTTCCCAAACTTTTCTCTAATGTATTCACCACAGTAAGGGAATGCAATGAATGTCATAAGTTTGCAGGAAAACAAAAATTACTCCAACTGCCCCTAATACCTATCACTACCATTGGCCCCTTTCAACGATGGGGATTAGATTTCATAGGTGAGATAAATCCACCCTCTAGTGGGAAGCACAAGTGGATCCTCACTTCCACTGACTACTTTACCAAATGGATCGAGGTTGTGCCCACCATGAATGCTACTGATAAGGTGATTATGAATTTTTTGGAAACCAATATCTTTGTCAGCATCGGCTGCCCTAGAAATCTTATAATAGAAAATTCCCAAGCCTTCAATTCCAAAGCCATGATCGACTTATGTGGTATCCATAACATTTCCTTAACACATTCCATGCCCTACTACCCTCAGGGGAATGGGTTGGCCAAGTCATCAAACAAGACTCTCATCAGGATCATCAAGAAATTGTTGATTGAAAACAAGAAATAATGGGACTCTAAACTTAAGTATGCCTTGTGGGTTGATAGGATCAACACCAAAATATCCTTGGGAACCTCACCATTTCAGCTAGTCTATGGGATAGATGTTGTTTTCCCTACTCAACTCGATATACCAGTTCTAAAATTACTACAAGAAGAAATTGAGGAGCCAAATGACATCCAGAGAAGAATCTTTCAAATTATAGAGGTTCAACAAAGGAGAGAAGCACTTAATCAGATAATTGAGGCATAGCAAAGCAAGATCAATTCAAATTTTGATAAGAAAACCAAGAAGGAGATCTTTCAAGAAGATGACCTGGTCTTGAGGTGGGATGCTAAAAGGGAAGAAAAGCCTAAGCATGGTAAGTTTGATAACCTGTGGTTTGGTACTTTTAAGGTGGTTGAAGTTCTAGACAATAATACATTTGTTTTACACAATCTATATGATACTGAGAATTTTGGATGCCTAGTAAATGGGCACTTCCTGAAACATTATTTTACTTGAAAGACTGAGAGAAGGCCCCTCTTGTACCATACTTTCTTTCCTTTTTTGTTTGCATTTGATTAGTTAGTTTGTGTGTGAATAAAGACTCCATATTCCAACAAAGGCATTGGGGTTAGCTTCAGTTTTAAATTACAGAGATATATGGATGAGGGACAATGACAAATATACACGACTGACATACATAAACAAAGGTAAGTCAAGAGAAGTGGGAGCATGGTTTCGAGAGGCAAGGCACTTGATCTACTATCTTAGCACCTCACAGGGAAGTGCTATCCTCAGTTGGAGACAATGTTGTAACCTAGGTTTGCACCCCTGCCCTTTCCCTCCTTTACCCTATACATCCATCAGAGGTATGATTTTTGTTTTGTGTTTGCTAAGTTTATTCTCCATGATTTAATGACTTAGTGTCAATGGCCCCTACCAGTATTTACTTGCTTTGCATCATTGTATTTCTTTCTTGAAAGGTGATTACATGTTTTGGTTTGAGTTTGAAACATATTACATCATTTTTACCATCGATTGCATGTGCAACAGGTTGACCAAGTCCTTTAAATGCACATGAAACATCCAAAAAGAAAGACACAACAATCCAGAGGAGTGGATTTCGGGCTTAGGTTGTGAGTAACAAAAATATTAAAATTTTTGACTGTCGAGATCTGGCAGTCAATTAAGATCAACGACTCTTGTGCATTCGAAGTTTCAAAACCGTGAAAGGTTTTAACCACAAAGCAATATGAAGTTTCACTCAGGGACTTCGGCGTCCGGGCATCCAAGCTTGTTATTTTTTCAATCCTAAAAATCCTCAAACGTCGAATTGTCAAAGTGGTTTCCACTTCACTCCAAGAGATTGTCACTACGAGAGATTTTAATCTAGAGAAAACACAGTTCCATGAAGTTTCGTAGCTTCGAAGTGTCGAAGTGTCTAAGGGCTAGAGCCCTCGAAGTACCAAAATATTAAATTATTAAATTATCTTAATCTCTGGTGAATTTTCTTAGCAATAAGAATTAGTTAATGACTTCACGAGTTCATTCATTCGAGAGATAGTTATAATCTTCATTCAAAATATCTCGAACGTCGAATTGTCGAAGTGGGTTATCCTCATTAATTGTATACATTAAAGTATTCTTTAAACGGGGCCAAATGAAGAAAATTCCATTTACAGGTGAAGCTATAGATTTGCAAGTCTCAAATGACCTTCTAATCCAGCCAGTCTACAACATCAGTTTACTCATCAGGAAGCAGCTCAGATTCAAAGGAACCTGAGGTAGTTCACGGGTATGACATGAGGACGAGGAGAATAAGAACACTAGTAGGCCACAACCTGCCTATCACAGATCAAGACACGAAGAAAAGGTCATTTATGGTCAAGACAGAGAAGCTTGATGACAACCAATAGGTACCATAATTGAAGCTTTAGATCTAGACCCTGCAACACCACAACTAGGAATTAGGGAATTTGTACTCTAAACTCTAGAAGAAGTACTAGAAGGCTTGCCTCTTCCTCAAGGAGATAATGAGAATAAGTCTATCCAGTTATCTCCCAGTGGCCTCCAACAACGCACATGGACACCAATGCTCGTTACAAAGTTCAGTTTACTCCAACATATGCATCAGTCTAGTTTATTGTTGGTAGTAGTTTTTAGTTGTTTAATTGCAAGACTCTTTTAGATTAAGGCATAATAAGTGGTCATTTATGTGTGATATGAACCACTCATTTTTTATTAATTCAAGATTGAAGTATTCATTAATATACTCCAACAATATTTAGTTAAGTCAATAAGTTGTTCTCTAATTGATAGTGTAGAGTTAGGCCTCAGTTCCAGATGGACAAGAGACTCTACAACTTTGATAAATATGCAATCTTTGTATGTTTTGAGGGTTCGGTTTTTGGGAAAATAATATCCATACATCAAATTGGTTGAACCTATTCTATGCATGGATTAAATATCTCTACTTGGTGAATATACTCTTGATGGAAGTGTGTTTATTTCCAAATCTACATGTGTTTTTATCTTATCTTGAATGCAACTTTTTATTTGTGCAAAGTACATTTCATTTCCTTCAACGACTATATAACTTGTCTTTATTGATATGCAACCTGTAAAAAATCTAATGCTTTGGTGAAGGATTGTTTCTATTGCAACCCGTGGGAGTAATTGTGTTTTTTATACATGTTTAAGGCCTTGAAATAATATTGTAATTATTAAACTTCTTACATCAGATTATTCATTAAGTGGTTTGATGTTTCTCGTGTTCTTTCCTCTATTACCTCACTTGTATTTCATTTGTGTGCCACCATCCAAGGAGGAACCTCATCCATATCATTTTTCCAACCCAAGCATGTTCTTGTCTTGGTAAACCAACCCTCCAACTGACTAAAAAAATCAAATAACCAAAAAACAAACCATTCCAAATCTTGAGGTGGCCTAGCTCTGTCTTTTAGCAGTCAGGTGCAGACTTTGCGACCAACACTTGCCATAAAGCTAAAATCGTTGAAAATAAAATTAAAGTATATCAAAATAAAACATAGCACTCACTCGAAGACTCTAGCTCCAAATACATTCCCCCCCACAAAATACACCACCACCAAACACGAGACAAGATAAAGACCAATGTTTTAAATGTAACACACCTAATTGGAAACTAGACCATAAGTGGAAAGACAAAAAAAAAATCATTGTGAAATAGACAAGAGTGATAGTGACAAGGACAAAGAAGTAGGGGACATATCTTCATCCAATGAAGAAACAAATAATGAAGAATAAAAAAATCCCCATGATTTAGGGAATCAAAACATAAATCCGACACTCTTTGTTGTTGCAATGATGGGTATTTCTCAACCCCAAACTATGAAAGTTTATGTCTATGTTAAGAAAACTAAAGTAACAATGCTCATTGATAGTGGCAATTCACATAACTTTATAGATACAAGAATAGCAAGGAAATTAAACATATTCATTCATCCCACCTCCGAATTTCAAGTCTCCATCTCGGGAAATAGGACTATGTCATGTGATGGGAAATGCCACAAGGTATAAATATCCATGAGTGACTACAAATTAAAATATTCTATGTATGTTATGCGAATCAGAGGGATATATATTGTCTTGGGGGCCAATGTCTAGCCACGCTTGGTACTATTGGATTAAACTTACAAGAGAAATTTAAAAGGTTTTATCAAAATGGGGAAAAGTGAAAATTACATGGAATTAGTTGTCCTCCCCCACAAATAGTCTCATCCAATAGAATGGAAAAAAATATTAAAAAGGGAGCCCATGCTTATTTCTTACACTGCTATGCAATAGAGGGTACTTCTAAGGAGGACAAAAATGATGATCCCAAGAAATTGGACAAAATTCTTGGAAACTTTAACACCAACTTTTGGGAACTTCCTCGTGGGATTCCTCCACCTCGTTCTAGAGACCACATCATAGAATTGATTCCCAATTCCACACCAATTAGAAAAAAATATTATGGACAGTCGCACCAACATAAGACATAAATTGAGTGCTTGGTTCAAGAGTTATTGAACGATAGTGTTATTACATGAAGCAAGAGTCCTTT
>SNQJ01S0025639.1:31161-45562 GCA_010110895.2 Picea sitchensis
TGCAGCTAGAAAACAAAGGAAGTTGGTGCTTCCAATGAATGTAATTCTTCAAGACATATAAGAAAAATCATTATGTGGTTTTCTCCCGATTTGGGTTTCCACGTAAACCACTGGTGTACTGTGTATGTGTGTGATTGTTTATTTTTTACTGCTCATTATTGGATAATAATTCTACATTGATAAAACATATGAAGAAAAAGGATTATAATTACGTTATTACTAATTCACCCCCCCCCCTCTCAGTAATCCAACAGGTCCTTCCTTTTTATTATCTAGAAAAATGAAGGGATACAACCTATAGCACACCCGCTGTAACTTCCTCTTCTTTCTCTCAGAGTCTCCACTCTCATAATACAATAATCACAATAATACACAGCCGCAATACAATTCCCTCATAAAAGAGGGTTTCCTTCTAGGGAAAAAATACCTAAAATAACTTCTACCGTCAAATCTATGATCTTATAATGAACGGTCTAGATTGACTACGAAATTACGATATTTTACAGGGCATTTTTTCCCAATATTTCACTTCAGGGGCGCTACCCCCAAATCCCCTGCTAGGGGGGGGCTACAAAAATTTTCACCGCCCCCTTGGACCCCCCTGGCGATAGTTGTGGGGGGGGAATCCCCCCCACACACCCCGTTAGGCAATGAGGTCCAAGAACATCTAAAACAAACCTCTTAATCAGAAAGATAATCAATCTCCACAACCAACAGGAGAAAAAGATCTCATCAAGTTGTTATTCACGGAAGCCCTTTCACAACAAAGGAATGATATGTTAAATCCTTCAATGATTTCCAACAATAACAGGAGTGTCTTTGTGAAGTAGTCTCTTTGGAAACGCTACCCCATTCAAGGTACAAGTTAATTTTGATATTCTCGTATTTGAAGGTCAGATCGATCCAGATGCTTTGGAAAAATGGTTAAATTTCATAGAATATTATTTCTTTGTTCATAATTTTCACGATAGAGAAAATATCACCTTTGTGCTCCTTAAGGTTCTCCCTCATGTCAAACATTGGTGGGAAAATTATTGGGAGAAAAATTCCACTGAGTTTGGAATATTTTAGGTTGAGCCCACTTGTGATTTTTTAATGGATGCGGTCAAGGATAAATATTACCCTGTGGGAAATTATGATGACCAAGACATGATACAGACCACGCTGCATCAAGAGAGGGACCAAACAGTGTCGGATTTCACAAATACCTTCCATATCTTGTGCACTTAGCTCAGTATCAAAAACTCTGAGCGGCATCTGGTTCTGAAATATTGTGGGACTCTACACATGTACATCCAAACCGAAATGGATTTTCTGGACATCTCATCACTGGGAGAAACTTATCAATATGCTATCAAAATTGAGCAGAAATTTAAGCACCAGAACAAGTGGGAATTTCAGTCTACAAATCCACAACAACCAAAGTATGGTAAAGGTAGCCCAAATCCACAGACTAGCCAACCTCAAGACAACCAGTCCAAGATGAAGGAAAATAAGAGGAATGGGAAGGTGAAGGACACTGAGAAGTGGTGCGACTTACACAAAATCCCTTGGCACAACACCGATGAATGTCACTCCAAAAATTCATTGGTTTTCGAGCTCAAAGAAATAGGTTTGAGCCCCGAATTAGACTAATCAGACTCTGATTCAGAAAATAATAAAGGAGAAAAAAAATTGATGCATAACCCTCTTCTACTATCGTGACTGCAACAATCCAACCAAAAGAACCAAAGGATATTGAGGAGGGGGGCAAGTTTTCCATTCACATTTTTGGGTGAAGGGGACCCCACTACATTTTATTTTTGATAACCGAATCCAGAAGAACCTCATCTCAGTAGAGGTTGTCAAGTAGTTGGATTTTTCGACCACACCACACCCATAGCTATACAACATCGAATGGCTTCGCCAAGGATGAGATCTTCATGTCATCCAACAGTGTCGCCTGTCATACAACATCAATCCCTTCAAGGATGAGATATTGTGTGATGTTTCCCCACTGGAAGTCTCTGACATTTTTTTAGGCCATCCATATATGTGGATACATCATTTTTTTTATGATCCTTGAACCCATAGCATCATTGTTACTCTGGGGGGTCATCCCTATAGGATAATAGAGGTAATGTCGACTACTGTCCCAACAAAACAATGTCATAAAGTAATATCTCATACCGCGAAGTTTATCCTATTCAAAATCTGGTTAGAATAGAAGGACATTGCAACCACTTCATCCTCGGCCCAATACCCTTCTATCTGGAAAAATTAGATCAACAAGATTGTTGAAGAGCATCAAGATATTCCTACTCCACCTACGGGGGTGCCTCCACATTTCCCAGTCAAATCAAGTTATGATAAATCCATTCATGTTCTTCATGTTGAATATTCACTGATAGAGTCCTCCCACACTCAAGTAAATCATTCATCTAAATTGGATAAACAAATCCAACCCCTCCAACAACAGGTTCATAATATCCTTCAACAAGCTAAGCATGACAACTTCTTCAGCAAGGAAAGTATCTCACCAAGGTTCAGATTCAGGAAATGCTTCCCTGGGGACTTGACGTAATGGACACCATTGCTTCCTAAGGGGGGAGGACTTATCTAGGTGAAAATAGGTGGCCACCCACCTATTCCACTGGCTCAAAATAGGGGTTTCCACCTTGGAATTTTTCTACAGCTTTTTGGGTCCTAAACTTTCGAGGCCATTTTGAGATCCTAAACATCATTTTTTGGGACCACCATAGTAACACTATTTTATTTAGCCAGAGTGTGATGGAAAAATGTGTATTCCTCAGATAGACCTTTGCAACGAGCTATCATGTGCCCTAAACAAAGATCATATGCAAAATTTACGCCCTTGGGAAGTTGATATACCAACTATCCCCATCAGGGCCCGCAAATCTTTTGGTGTTTCATCTTCCGGGGTTAGGGTTTTGGATTTTATTTATGTTATAAAGGCATCTACAGCCTCATTTTAAACATCATCATCTTCTTGCAAATTACCATAGCCATCACATCTCTTCTCAAAGATAACACCATTCTAGCGAGTCTTTCACTCTGTAATTTTGCAGTTTCTGTACATTCTCTCATTAACAAAAATGTGAATTACTTTATTTTTGTGTTTATTGCAATATCTATGTATATTTCATTGTTATATATTCACCTTCATTTCATTCTCAAAATAATCTAGATCATGTTACTTGTTGATTTTGAGTGGATATAATTTGTTGTTGTAGAAAAAATTTGCTACAGGGATAAAGCTATTATAAAGTTATGTTGATAACACTCATTAAAATCCCTCTCTTCCTATAAAAGTCTTGGTTTAAACATTGGAAAAATTCCTACTAATTGCTAGATTTATTTTCCAACATCATATACTTGAGTTTGATGGTTTAATTTGCAGTTGTCATTGTTTCTTTACTAGTGATATATATTTCCATTCTTCTACAATTTTGGGACAGCAAGGTTTCTTGTTTATTCCCCACTGATTTTGAGGCTTATATCATAATATATTTTATAATTTTAGTTTGTCTAACATTTTTGTGTAGGTACACAACCTTGGCAACCATTTACCATCTCCAAATAATTTTCCTCAAGCCTCATTCTCATCCTTGATCTTGACCTATAGGAGTACTCTTCAAGCTCCTTCCTCCTCCCATTTCAATCTCCCTAGGGTCATCCAAGAAGCCTCCCTTGTGTTGGATTTTTCCTTCACTAAAATGAGGGGGACATCTATTGAGGTGACAGTGATAGGTGTTCCCAGTTGTGCCACACACTTGTTGTTTGGGTTGGTTTTTTCCCAAACTACAAATAATGTGACAACAGTAAGCATATTGAGTTCTTTGGTAAGTTATTCCCTTGCAAAATCTGCTCTTTTGACAAGTTCTATGGAGAGTGTAATAGACACCTTCATATTTGGGTTCGTTCCTATTTTCATCTCAAACTAATACTATGGTAGAAACTGTGTTTGTTTTCATCTCAGAATAATATTATAGTCAGATTTGTTAATCTAGTAAGGTTTACCTTAAATGTTTATTTCCCACTAAGTTTTGATGCAATTCCTAATCATCCTCGTGACTTTCCTATAGGTGAATATCACAAATGCTTACCAAATTTTGCAAGGAATTATGAAGTATCAGTGGAGGATCACTTGACTAATTTTTATATAAAGTGGTGGATGATTGTGAGGTGGAATATGAGGATGTGGTGATGAAGGTTTTGTGCATACCCTTGAGGGGGATGCATGAATATTGTACAAATCCATTCATGATACCTCCATTGATGGATGGGATTCTTTCCAAGATAATTTCACAAAAATATGGGAAAATAAATAGGAAACTCTTTCTTACTTAAATGTTTTCCTAATATTAAGAGGAATGAGAATGAGACTGCGCCCAAGTTTAATACCTATTTTCTAAAAACTTATCATAGAATTCCTACTGTTGCAAGACCTAATAATGCTATGGATTTGTTATACTATCTTGAGACATATGATGGAATTTGTGGTATTTTTCTCAAGGAGAAATATCTTCACAATCTAGAGAAGGCCCAAGTTATTTCTCTCAAGTTAGAAAGTAATATCCTTCCATCCTATCGGTTTCCTCTGATCCATGTTCCTGACCAACTAGGGAAGGTGACACCATTCAATGATATTCAACCATCGGTCGTTATGAGAGCATAAGAATTCTTGGTTATTGAAAAATAATATATTGATCAACAAATTTCACCTTATCAAGTTATTGGTGATGAACATGATGATGATGATTTATGCTTGGATGCTCAAGAACCAGTAGTTTCACTACTTGAATCATATGCAGAATTCCATGAAGACGAGGATGAAGAGTTGATTTTTCCAGTGTGTTCTATTAATAATGATAAAGTATGGTAGGAATAATCACAAGTAAAATATGAAGAATTCAATGAACAATATACTTCATCCTTGTGTCCCAACAATGATTCAAGAAAAAATTGTTTAGCTACTATTACAACAGGGAGAGCAACATTTGGTTCAACTAGAAGATGATCTTCCTTACAATTTTCCTATGATCGCATATTCATATTTTGTTTTTCAAGAAGATTCTTTGAAAGATCATTGCTTGGATATTAGGGCCAATCATGATTCAGTTGAGTTGTGAATCATGGAGGTATTTAATCATATAGATTCTAAAAGTTTTGTCTCTCATGGTTTCATGTTCATTACTATTGAAGTACCATGTTTCAAGTACATCAAGGCATTTTTTTGGCTTATACGATTTCATGATTGGTTGCACTGGAAGGTTGATTGTGTTGATATTTCTAATCTAACTGATCACTTAGTTGCATGGTTACACTATTCATTTGAGTATGTTGATTAATCATGCTAGGTTTGAATAACCTCCATCAAACAAAGGAAGTGAAATTCTTGGGTTTTCATTTTTGGGTATTATAGTCAATTTATTGTTTTTGTTTTTTATGTTTTTTTTATGCTTTAGCAAAACTTAACCATTTTCTTTCCATGTTTTTCCTTCAAGTTATTGACGCAGACCCCCCTCTCCTTCTTCTCTCCTTGGGGTTGCTTCACCTCTTGTTCTAGGATCGTTCAATCGCTTGAGTCAGATCGACTCCTTGGTTCCTTGTTGGAACCCAATGAAAATTCTCACAGGTTCATCTTTCCCCAAAGTGCAGGCTCAATCAGCCCCACGACTCTCTTCTTGGCCCTTTTGGAGAAATTTGACGGTGACACTATTTCTCTGTGCTAGGCCCCTTTAATCATATGACCTTGGGATGTGTCCCAGGGCTAATCCATGAAAGGTGCTTCGAGTTTCAAGCTTCATACTTTTCTCAACATCCAACTCCTATCTCCCCGAACTTTGAATCAGAGAACACAAATGATGTGAGGATTAGCGGTCCTTGTCACTCCTTGAGAACAACAACGGTGATCTATTCAGACTTCCACCTTCGGGAGTCTCTCTGCTCTACTCTCCCCTTTTCTTCCGGAGCATCACTTCTAGGATTGTTCAATTGCTTGAGTCAGATCGACTCCTCGGTTCCCTGCTAGAACCCAATGCAAATTATCACAGGTCCCCCTTTCCCCAAAGTGCAGGCTTAATCAACCCCAATACAACTCTCTTCTTATCCCTTTTGGAGAAAGTTGACGACAACACTAGTTCTCTGTGCTAGGACCCTTTAATCATATGACCTTGGGCTATGTCCCGGGGCTAAGCCATGAAAGGTGCTTTGGGTTTCGGGCTTCATCCTTTTCTCAACAACCAACTCCTATCTCCCCGAACTCTGAATCGACAAACACAAATGATGAGAGGATCAATAGTCCTCGTCACTCCTTGAGATCAACGACGGTGATCTATTCAGACTCTAGCCTTCGAGAGTCTCTCAGCTCTACTCTCCCTTTTTCTTCTGGAGCATCACTTCCCCGAAATGTGTGGAACTCCTCCATGTGTCCCTTCCAAATCTAACGATCTGGATTCACTCCACTCTTCGCGACTTCACGAAGATTGCAGTTTTCTCTTGGTGAACCCTCTGAAACTCTATCTCCTGGATCTTTCGATCTATCGCCACCTGTCTCCTCCTGACAATGGATGATTTCGCTTGCCTTTGGGACTTCAAAAAGTCCTTACTCCTTGTGCACACTTAGAAATTTTCTCGTTGTCCGAGACTTCAAATCCTCTGGGCCTTTTGTGTACTCCTTACAGGAATTTTATGCATAACAACGCTAGTTCTTCTGAGATTTTTCTTGGCTCGAACCTTAAAGTTTCTTGGTTCTCATGCATCCTTTCACGGACCTTCTAGTGCCCTCCTGGAAACTCAACGCTCTTTGTCTTAAGCTTGTTATATGAACTGACTTTGTCTTCATCGTACTCCTTGCGCTCGATTAAGCCTTCAAACGGATTCTCACAACACTTATCCAAGTGTTGGCCTGATGCACTCCTTGCACAGGTCTTCTTGCTTGTCCTTAATCTTTTAGGTTTTCCAAGGAAACTCCTTTACCCCGCTCAATGGACACTTGCAGATATTTCTTTCCCTCAAAGTATTCAGTAACTCTGGTTTTCCTCAATTCCTCCAACAATCCATAATTTGTTGGTCCTGTGCACACTCGCACCTACTCAATGCCCTCCCGGTAGAGTCTTACAGAGTAGTCAACAACTATGTGCTATGCTTCCTCCTGCACAGACTTTCCTCCAAGGTATTCAACAACCTTGAAATTCTCCCTTGAGTATATGGACTATTCTGGTGTTCCCTCCTAAAAAAAAATTCTCTGACTCGAAAGAGTTCAAACACGCACTCCTTGTGTTGGCTCACAGAGTTTCAACTCTCTGTCATGCACTCCTTGCACTTAGCTTAAATAACCCAGATATAATCCATTGAACTCACTGATATATAATTATATCTATATCCCTGCAGATGAACCCTAACATACATCTACAACATAAACATTCATAACCACACATAACATTCATTAACCACAAGGAAACATACATAGAATCACATGCAGGAAAAATTGCTTTTGTTGTATTAATGTGAATTTTAATTACAGTGTATGAGTATGGACTGCAACTGAGTCTCGGCTCTTAACTCTCCTCTTGGCTTACAATGATTTACCATCAATCTTCAGCAACCTTCTCAACAACAACCTCTACTGGGCATACAATACAAAGATTTATACATGAGGGGATCGACGAGATTTCCCTCCAAGCTACACTAGTGGTGTCTAATCACCATTCAAAATGCCTGACTAATGAGGCATATCACAATGAGTGGAAATATGGTTCAAATCGGATCCAGATCCCTCCTACCATCAGACACTTAAGGCGACCTCATCTACAACGTGTGTGAAAGCACAACTTGGCTCTTCCATCCTGACAACATTAATTTCCTTAATTAAATTTAAATTTCGATGGAAAAATGAGAGGGCCATGCCTATCCCCTTCTTTGAATGCGCACCAATGTTCTGACCAACTGGTGCATGATGAGGTGGAGTTATGCTTCTTCATCCCACTGCTACAAAAATTCATGAGCTCATGCGCATGAGCTTCCCAGCTCTGTTGAAATCCTCCTAGATCCCAAACTTTTTCCTGGAGATATCCCATTGCTCATATGCTTTGTTGTTGTTGTTGTTGTTGCTTATTAATCTTCCCTTTTTCTCTTCCAGGTTCTTCTATGTCCAACTTCTCCTTGCTGACAGCTTCTTCTACTGATTTTAACATCAACTCCCTTATCTCCTGTATCACCTCTTTGTTTTTCTCTCCTGGATGGATTTTCTCAGGAAGTCTACTCGGATGCAACTCCTCACGGTGTTATAAGGGAATATCATCCTAATCCCCTATGTTTATTTCATCTCCTATGACGTTGACGGACCACTCTGTTGCAGACTCCAGTTCAGCAGGCTTCTTACTAAACTACCGCCCAACTATCTCCTCTTACAGATCATCTTATGCCAGTTCTTTGGCTGGTTCCATTCCAGCTTCCTCCATCTATTCCTCATGATGGCATGTCCCTTATGGCATGGCTCTCTCCTGGCATCCACCTTCTGGTTCCGGACTATCCAACCAATCCTCCAATACCTTCAAATCCATCTCCCACTGAGTGAGCGAATCAACCGGGTGCTCATATTCTATTGGGGCAAACTTCAGTATCTACTCCTTCTCCTCCATGACAGTCTCAACAATTTTTCCTTTTGTTGCTACCTCTACAAAAAACATGCTAGCCTCTCCTTGGCTGCTTGGTACGAATATATCGATTCCTCCAATGATCAGAAAGTTCCTATGATCTTCCTCCTTGGCGGTGGAAGTATTTAACTTCTCATCGTCTTCATTCACGCAGCTTGTAGTTCCACGTGAATCTTCATATGGGTGATGCCTTTCTTCCACCTTATTCCACTATTTCAACATCCCTTGCTGACATGAACTCTCAGTTGAGGTCATTTCTTCTCCCTTTCCCACCAGGAAAACTGGGATGTCTCCTCTGCCCTCCTGGCAGTTTATGAGATCAACCGATCCCTTATCATTTCCCACCTGACAATCTATGAGACCTCTGCCAAATATCTTTTCCTCACCACTGAGGTCTTCAACATGCCTCAACCACCTTTTTAACACCTGTTGCTTCCTCCTAGACAACAACTTTCGAATAGGCCACTCGACTTTTCTTTTCAAAGGCCATTCGTACCTTCAGTGTACCTTTTCCTCCTAATGCATCTTCAATGCTAGCTTCTCCATCTCTGCTCAGATTTCACTGAGCTCCTTGTCAATTTTCGCTTTGATTTTATGCACGAAGTATTTTCCTCAACCGCACTTATGGCCTTTAGTAACCATCTTTCTTCACCTGCAGCCCACCTAGTTGTTTACCATTTGATGCATGCCTTGCAACAGTCTCTACAGATCATCTCACTATGTCTCCCTTTGCCTACAAAAATCAATTTTGTATATGCTCTGATACCACTCTAATGCAAACCCCCCTCTCCTTACTCTCTCCTCGAGGCTCCTTGACCTCCCAGTCTAGGATCGTTCAATCACTTAAGTCAAATCGACTCCTCAGTTCCCTCCTGGAACCCAATGCAAATTATCACAGCTCCCCCTTTCCCCGAAGTGCAGGATCAATCAACCCCGGTACGACTCTCTTGTTGTCCCTTTTGGAGAAAGTTGATGGAAACATTAGTTCTTTGTGTTAGGCCCCTTTAATCATATGACCTTCGACTATGTCCCGGGGCTAAGCCATGAAAGGCGCTTCGAGTTTCGAGCTTCATCCTTTTCTCAACAACCAACTCCTATCTCCCCGAACTCTGAATCGACGAACACAAATTATGCGAGGATCAACGGTCCTCGTCACTCCTTGAGATCAACGACGGTGATCTATTCAGACTCTAGCCTTCAAGAGTCTCTCCACTCTACTCTCCCCTTTTCTTCTGGAGCTTCACTTCCCTGAAATATGTGGACCTCCTCCAAGTGTCCCTTCCAGATCTAATGGTCTGGATTCACTCTACTCTTTGCGGATTCACGAAGATCGTAGCTTTCTCTTGGCGAACCCTCTAGAACTCTATCTCTCGGATCTTACGATATCTTGCCACCTGTCTCCTCTTGACGATGGACGATTATGCTTGCCTTCAGGACTTCAACAAGTCCTTACTCCTTATGCACACTTAGCACTTTTCTCGCTATCCAAGACTTTGACTCCTCTCGGGCTTTTCTACACTCCTTGCAGGAATTTTGCGCATAACAATGCTAGTTCTTCTAATATTTTTCTCAACTCAAACCTTTAAGGTTATCATTTCTCTTGTGTCCTTCCATGGACCTTCTGGTGCCCTCCTGTAAACTCAATGCTCTTTCTCCTAAGCTTGTGAGATGAACTCAATTTGTCTTTGGCATACTCCTTGAGCTCGATTAAGCCTTCAAATGACTTCTCGCAACACTTATCCAAGTGTTGGCTTGATGCACTCCTTGCACAGGTCTTATTCCTTGTCTTGAATCCTTGAAGTTTTCCAAGGAAACTCATTTACCCCACTCAATGTATACTTGCAAAGACTTATTTCCCTCTCAGTATTCAATAACTCTAGGTTTTCCTAAATTACTCCAACAATCCAGAATGTGTTGGTCCTGTGCATGCTCTCACCTACTCAATGCCCTCCTGGTAGAGTCTTACAGAGTATTCAACAACTTTGTGCTACGCTTCCTCCTGCGTGGACTTTCCTCCAAGGTATTCAGCAACCTTGAAATTTTCCCTTGATTATGTGAACTATTCTGGTGTGCCCTCCTGGAACGTTCTTCTATGACTCGAAATATTTCATATACGCACTCCTTGCGTTGGCTCACAGAGTTTCAACTCTCTATCGCGCACTCCTTGCACTTAGCCTAAAGAACCCAAATATAATCCATTGAACTCACCGATAGAGAATTCTATCTCTATCCCTGCAAATGAACCCTAGCATACATCTACAACATAAACATTCATAACCACACATAACATTCATTAACTACAAGGAAACATACACAGAATCACATGCAGGAAAAATTTCTTTTGTTAAATTAATTTGAATGCTAATTACAGTGTATGAGTCTGGACTACAACTGAGTCTCAGATCTCAACTCTCCTCTTGTCTTACAACGATTTACCATCAATCTTCAGCAGCCTTCTCAACAACAACCTCTACTGGGCATAAAATACAAATATTTATACATGAGGGGCTCAATGAGCTTTCCCTCCAAGCTACACTAGTGGTGTCTAATCACCATTCAAAATGCATGACTAATGAGGAATATTACAATGAGTGGAAATCTGGCCCGAATCGGATCCAGATCCCTCCTACCGTCAGCCACTTAAGGTGACCTCATCTATAGCTTCTGCGAAGGTGCAACTTGGCTCTTCCATCTTGGCAACATTAATTTCCTTAATTACATTTAAATTTCAATGGAAAAATAAGAGGGCGACACCTCTCCCCTTCTTTGAATGTGCACCAACGTTATAACCAGGTGGCACGTGCTGAGGTGGAGCGACGCTCCTGCAACAATTATTCTCTCTCAGTCCTAGGGTAAAAGTCACTTTATTGTTTTCTTATTACATTAGCATGTGGTCGTGTCTTATGCATTAATTGGCACATCACAAGAGGCTAGTCTGAGTTTCCTAATAATTTTTTTCCATTTTTTTGAAACCTTAGGTCAAAGTTTTGGGTGTATTATCATATGCTTGTTGAGTCTTTATGTCATCTTATATCTAGAGTGATCTTGGATGAGGTTCAGTTTGTTAAACATTCCAAAGCATGTTAGTCCACTAGGAAGGGTAGAGTTGAAGAGACAAAGGAGAGTATTAAGTCATCTTATGTTTTGTCTCTTCATTGATTTCCATTTAGTCATCTACTATGAGTCGGTCTTTCTCGTCATCCAATGGTAGGGACATGGTACAATACATATTATATATTCTTGAGTTCTCACTTCATGCTTAGGGAAAGGATTTTCATCATTTATTTTACTTTCAACAAGTCATCCTACATCTACTCTGGCACATTATCTGGGGGATAATATAGAAGTGGAGAACCTTGATGGTCGTTAGCCTCATTAGCAGTCATTTCGCATTCAATAAGAATAATCATCATTGGTCCTTGATTGGTCTTTCACAGCGACAAGTTGTTCTTGTACCTTAGGGCCCTTTAGCCTTATTGGTGGGTTCCTTCGCACTTGGTAGGTGTTTACATTAATGACATCTAACTAGGTGAATCTCTCCCATGTGTTGACTTCAACACATTTTCCACATGGAGGAGTGTACATGGTAGCTGGTAGAAAGTAACACATTTGGATGAGACCCCCTTTCATCCAATCAGTGGGAGTATTATATCTATTTTTTACACCATTTCCCACTAGTTATGAATTTTGGATCACAAGTTAGCCTACAAGACATTTATGTTCTATAGAAATGCACATGGGTCTATCGGTATGTTTTTCCATGCTTCTCACAAATTATTATTCATGGTTCCATATACAGAGGTTCACAGGTTCTCGGCATCCCGCAGGGGGATCCCATCCCCTTGAGTCACCATTGTTAACCTATGGATTTCCCCATGAACAAATCCAGAGGGTTAAGAGCTAGCATGTCTTATTTGTTTAGCATTCGGACAATTTTCTCAAAGATAGTTGGTTGGTTCCCATATGAGTTTAGGTATAGGATTGGTTTAGTGGTATTTCTTGTTTTAGAGACATATTTTGCTCAGGTTTTCATGGATTAAAGAGAGGTGGATATTTTTAGCATTTATCCTACCTTTTAGGAGACACAATTCAGAGGTATACATGGTAGTTTTCATCACATATTCAGAGTCCTTGTGAGCTTATAATTCCAGTGAGCCTTTTTTGGATGGCGTGCAAGAACTTACTATTTTTAGCAGTTGGATTTCCAGGGTTTAGATGACGATTCCAAGCACATATTTGGGTTACTTATAGAAAATAAAATTTGATGAGTCCATTTTCAATGATATGTGATGAGAATTTTTTTTATTAGTGCCTATTTTTAATCATACTATATTTGGCAGTGATCTCCTAGCAATCTCGAACATTTTTTTTGTTTTCATATATTTTGAGTGGACTGTAATTTATAGTAGTTTTATTATTATCTGATATGATCGCCATGCAAGGTGACTTGTGATACTTCCAGGTTCAAACATGTGGCATTTTTAGAGAGTGGCAGGTGGTGCTTGCATGAGGACATCTAGGTGCATGCATGCATTTGAGATGAGTTGGCACATGATATTTATGGTTAGTTGGCAATGTTGAGTTAGTTTAAGAATTAACTATGTTCCCTTCATTCCTTCTCCCCTTTTACTTAACTCGCTATCTCATCATCTCCTTCTCTCCCATGTGCATATCTCCCTTTTTAGCACATTCCATTTCTCTTTCATGTGCATGCATGCCATTTTTATCTCATGTGCATGGATTTCTTTTCCATTTATATTCCCTCCCTTCTCTCACATCCTCACACATGTGCATTCCATCCCCTTTTATCCCTCACATGTGTCTCCTCTTTCCTCACATGTGCATGCATGATTCACACACATGCGCATCATTTTTTCTCTCGCACGTTCACCTCATATCCCACTCCATATCCTCTCATGCACGTATTCTCTTTGCATGCAAACTCTATTTTTAACCCATGTTCCTTGTTTACTCTCCTATTTTTTCCACTCCTATGTGCACTCTTGGTTCTATATAATGAGGGTATATCCATTCGTTCTTAGTCGGATTTCTTCAGCAGCAACAACAAACTCTCTCTTTTCTATTCTCTAGCTTATATTCTCTTTGTGCAGGGATCATCACTATACAAGTTCTTATACTTGTTTTCTATGGTGCAACCAACCTTTTGGTAAGCATGGGAATAAAATTATGTTATGCTTGTATCAAGATCCCAAAGATTGTTGGTATTGTGTTGATTTTTATGCATTGGTTAGAAGTTTTTAGCTTGTTATCTTGGTGTTATTCAACCATTTAATTGTGATTTATTTTTCATTCTCTCCATACTTTTTAAAGCTAACGTTGAAGGGATTCCACCAAAAACACTTTAAAATAAAAACTCATAAATTGTGTCTATCTAATCACATCTTAAATATTTTTTATTGATACTTTTTGGGGCAATTATATGTTCAATATATTGTAATCATTTAATATGTCAATCTGGTTTCATAATCAATAGAGTTGATGTACCATATGTAACGATAACAGATAATTTCATATGTATGCTGAGTATAGTCTATGTAAGAAAACACTTTCAAAACCAAATACTTTGTTTTCATACCTTTCAAATAACACTCCCCACACAATTCAAAATTCATAAAGCAAAACTTATCAACAAGCATATAATCTAGATTTCTTGCTCAGGTGATGGATATGTTCATTGTTGGCTCATGAAAGGTAAATATGAACTGTGATTCTATCTCCTG
>SNQJ01S0025639.1:45572-56984 GCA_010110895.2 Picea sitchensis
AGGGGTATTTTTTTCTTCTCCACCCCTCTCTTTAGTAACCTCAACAATTACTTCTAGAGTGTTCTTTGTAATTTCCCAAACCTTCTCCTAAGGTACTTCAACAATTACCTCGGGGATAGTGTTTGAAACCTCTCTAGCATCACTCCCAGACCTTTGTTTCTTCTTCTTGTACGCACTAATTTGTGTTTTAATTTTCATGGATAGGTCTGGGCGAATTTTCTTGGTTTTGGATGATTTTTCCACCATAGGTACAGGTTGTTCTTCTAAAACTATTGTCTTCCCTTTGTCCAATTTACTTATAGATTGTGATGAGCTAGGGCAAACAAGATTGATTTTATTACTAGATTTTTGTCCTTTCTTTTTTTTTATCTCCCTTCTTCCTGTATGACCATTTACTATGTTCCCCTGTTACACTCCCTTCTACAAAATTAGAAATCTCTTTAGCAAATTTTTCTGTGAGGAATTTCTTCCAACTACTATCTCGTTTTCGCAATTCATGGAAAACCAAGAGTTTCATCATCCCATGGTGGTAACGATTGGTTTCAGGTTTCTTGGATGTAGACTTAACCCCCCCTCACCATTTTGTTCAAACTCATGCAAAGGAAATGGGGAAATTATATGTGTGGTCCTCCTTCAAAATGCAACAAAATCCTTAAATGATAAAGAAAGGTTATTGCATACCTCCCTTCACAAGTTAAAAATTTATGTAAGTAGACAAACATTGTACAATATTCCTCTTTGATCCAACCTCTAGAGATATCTTTCGTCCAATTTGGGTCCAAGTGCTTGGGTTTCAAGAATTTATGATAGATTCTCCTATCCATGATGATGCCTTTGAAATACTTTTCTCCAATGGAAGACAACTAGGTTTCCTCTGCTATGGTGGCTTCAGTGATTGTTAGTTTTAGGTCCCCCAACTAGATTCTCTCTCCATCATAACTCTAGGCGAAGGCACGAGATACCCACTCATGATGTCCTCTAAATTTTTCTAAGAAGGGAACCCAACTGACCGTTTCAATTTTTTCTTTGCAAGATTGATACTCCTTTTTTTATATGTACAAATGAAACATTGGTTTGTGCCTATCAACCCCCATGCCTACTTAAAGGCGTGTTTTAAAACAAGTATGGGCAACGAAATTTGGGTGAGTTTTTTGTACTGGATGTAAAATTACAAGAACACGGTGATGGAGGCAAAGTAACGAGGTAGTGGGAGCGAATAGAGTGGTGTATAGTAGGAAGCAGTCAATTAACGCTCATCTGGATGACAAGCCATCCAAAAGAGCGTATATAATGAAAATAAGAAAACAGCGGTCAATTATTTGAAATGATAGCGAGGTAAGGGAGGAGTCCAAAATCATGCCAAAGGATCGTGTTCATGGATAAGGTGATGATCATATCCAGAAGTAGCATCACATCCCGCTCTTACCGGTTTCCACAATGATTACAACGAATGTGGGTAATGTGACCAAAATTCACCATTGGGTAGCATTCAACGTCATAATTTTGAGAAACATGAGTTCATAGAAGGTGGCATAATCATACAAATGAGAATTTTTGACAAGATATGCTAAATTGGACGATCACCTCATGAAGAGATTCGTGTACATTATAAATGATTTTGAAACAAGGGAAATCATGAAGAACTTCGGAAGATAAGGATATGGAGGTTTAATAACTTAAGATGTCAAAAGGGGAATGAGAATAACCAAATGTTAAACACAAAATTCATGTGACTCCTAATAAAAAGGAAAAAACATTGAGTCCATACCTCTATTACCTAGAATGCATTTGGTCCATTACAACAATATCAAATCTAGAGCAATGTTGCATGAATCCTATCATCAATACCGGATCACAAACTTAGTACCAGATCAACACAAGAATCTTTTTAGTATCAGACCAACATAGAGAATTGGTTTAGTACCTGACCAACACAGAGAGACTCTTCAGTACCATACCAACACATAGAGACTTTTCCAGTACGGGATGAACTCAGAAACTATTCTTTTAGTACAAGATGAAACTTCGGCAAAGTACCTAGAATCTTGTAGGCTTGTTCTTCATGTCTAAACATGTCCTGAGGGTCAAGCTAAAGTAGAGGTTGGAACTCACTAATGTTGTGTGTGAATTTGTTCTCCTGAATGATCATATTGAAAAATTATAAACAACACACTGGTACAGGAATGTTGAAAGTGCAGCAGAGGTGTTACAAAATGAGGAAAAAGATCTAATGATTGGGCTCCAAGCTCTGTAATAAGAAGGAAATTGTAGCCGTACATCCTCCTGTAGAGGTGAAAAAACCTCTCCTTTTTGGAACCAAACAAACCATTGCTTATGTTTCCACCTCAATTTTATTGGAAACAAGAACCTAACTACTATTGTCCTGTGGATTTTTATCGATCCCAGGTCAGTTAACGCTTGTTGATGTTTTCAATTTTTGGGAGTCTAAAAAACTTAAAGAAAACTCTTTATATTGTCCTATGGATTTTTCTCGAGCCCGGATCAATTAATGCTCGTCGGTGTTTTCAATTTTTAGGAGTCTAAAAAACTTAAAGAAAACTCCTTATACTGTCCTGTGGATTTTTCTCAAGACCGAATCAGTTACTTCTTGTCGGTGTTTTCAATTTTTAGGAGTCTGAAAAACTTACAGAAAAATCCATTAGGCTCCTTTCCCATGAGTAATCTACCAGGGTTGGGTAAAGGAATAAAATTACCTCTAGAAGATGTCCTCCTTATTGCTTATCTACATGAGAACACAATCAACTTATGATTTTTTTAGTAACACCAAAAATCACTATCTAACACACACCTATACACATATATGTACAAAGTTAAATTAAATCACACAACAAAAACTTACAGTGGTAGTTCAGCAGGAGGAGAACCCCTCTTTCTTACCAATTTCTTTTCTGAATTCTGAAGAACTTGTTTGATAAAATCCTGTTTAGATAGAGGCCTATGATAGACTTTCAATTGATGCCCATTTACAACAAAGGAGGTATGATCTTCATCAATAGTATTTATCCTTATTGAACCATTGTCATAAAATGTGTCTACTTCATAGGGTCCCAACCATCGAGTAGACAATTTACCCTTGAAATTCTTGAACCGATTGTCATATAGAAGGGCCCAATCACCTAGCTGAAAGGATTTCTTCTTGATGTACTTGTCATGCCATTTAGTCCTTTGTTCCTAAATGAGTGTAGTCCTTTGAAGAGCATCTTGTCTAATTTCATCAAGTTCATTCAGCTTCAATATCCTTTGTTTCTGGGCTTCATCCAAATCCATTCCCAATTGCATAGCAGTCTTGAAACTTTTTACTTGAAATTCAATGGGAAGCAACACATGCTTCCCATGCACTAATTCATAAGGTGTATGTCATGTTGTGTTTCTCCAATTTGTTTTGTAGTACCATAAGGCCTCAGGAAACTGATCCACCCAATATTTATGGTGTAACTGAATTGTCTTAGTAAGTATAGCCTCTATCACTTTGTTAGTTGATTACACTTGTCTGTTTGCTTGGGGGTGACAAGGTGAGGATTTTCTATGTTTAATATGATATTGTTCAGTGATGGATTTGAATATATTGGAGGTAAATTAGGTTCCTTGGTCTGTCACTATTTCTCGGGCCACACCAAAACAATTAAAGATGTATTCAAATAGAAAATCAACAACAGATTGTTCATTTGCATAGTACAAAGATTTAGCCTCTACCCATTTAGTCACATAATCTGTGCAGACCAGTATATACCTTCTTCTTCTCGACATGGGGTTGATAGGTCCCACAAAGTCCAAATCCCATTTCTCAAAGGGTTCAATTACTACCTGAGCTTGGAGAGGCATATCATCAATTGAATTTGGTTTTCCGATCCTCTGACAATCATCACAAATGACCACACATTTCTTTGCATCCCTGAAAATAGTTGGCAAATAGTAGCCTAACTATAGTATTTTGCATGTTGTCCTCTTATCAGCAAAATGGCCTCTGCATGGGCCATCATGGAAGGATTTGAAGATATCATACATCTCATCCTCCCGTACACATCTTCTAATCACCAAATCAAGTCCTGTTCGGTATAGACATTCATCATGCCACATATAATTTTCACTCAGCTAAGTAATCCTATGTTTTTCTCAAAGGGACAAATTCTAAGGTAATTTCCTTGTTACAAGATAGTTAGCCACATCTGCATACCAAAGAATGTAAGTAGAAATAGCAAACAAACTTTCACTTGGAAAATTGTCATCCACTGGTGCATTATGACCTATATGAATAAGTCTAGATAGGAAATCAACAACAAGGTTATCTTTGTGAGGTCTATCAATGATAGTAATATTGAATTCTTACAATAGTAGCAGCCATCTAGTAAGTCTAGCATTTGTCACATGATTATTCATTAAAAATATAATGGATGAGTGGTATGCGTGTACAAAAACCTCATACCATGTTATGTAGTGTCTAAATTTATTAATGGCATGAACCACTGATAAGAATTCCTTTTCAGTGACAGTGTAATTCACTTCGGTAGGGGAGATATTTTTGTTGACAAAGTAGATAGCATAGGGGATTTGGTTTTCTCTTTGTCCTAGAATAACTCCCAAAGTGATATCTAAGGCATCAGTGCACATATGAAAGGGAAGAGACCAAGTTTATCCTCTTAACATAGGGGCACTGAAAAGCTTTTTCTTGAAAATTTCAAAATAAATTTGGCATTGCTCATCCCAATGGAATTCATCCTCTTTTGATAATAATTTGAACAATGGGGCAGCCAAGTTTGTGAAATTTTGATTGAATCTCCTGTAATATATAGCATGCCCTAAGAAGCTTCTAACTTCTTTTTGTGAGCTAGGGATTTTGATTTGAGAAATAATGTCAATTTTAGCAGGATCTACCCTTATTCCAGTACCAAAAATATGATGACCCAAGACAACCCGTTCAGTGAGCATCATTCTAGATTTTTCATGGTTGAGGGAAATATTAGTCTCTCTACACCTGATCAATACTTTCTCCAAATTTTCCAATGATTTTTGGAAATCATCCCCATATACTATGAAGTCGTCCATATAGACAATCATGGGTTAAATCAGAAAAAATAGCTAGGACAACCCTCTGAAAGGTGGCAGGGGCATTACAAAAACCAAAGGGAAGAACCCTATAAGCATAAGTACCCCATGGGAAAGTGAATGTGGTTTTCTCCTAATCTTCAGGGGAAATTTGGATCTGATTATACCCACTAAACCCATCTAAGAAAGAAAAGTACCTCATCCCAGACAAGGTGTCCAAGACCTGTTGTATGAAAGGAAAGGGAAAATAATCTCTATAGGTAGCCTTATTCATTTCTTTGAAGTCCACATAAATACTCCATTTTCAATTCGTATTAGGGACAATAACTAATGGGGATACCCACTTGCTATCTGAAATAGGGTAGATAAAATTGACATGTAGGAGTTTTTGCAGCTCTTCTTTCACTGTGTCTTTTAAGGCTGGATTCATTCTTCTTTGGGGATTCCTAATAGTTCTAATTTGATCATTGGTGTAAATATGATGTATACAAGTATCGGGGTGAATACCTTTCATATCGGAGTAATCCCATGCAAAATCACTCAACTATCCTTGAATCATTTGGATCAATTTTTGTTGTTGATCTGATTTTAGGATGGAATTTATATACAAATATTTCCCATGACTAATTTCAACAGTCTGAACAACTGACTCTTCTTCTCCACTTATTGATGAAATAGTGAATAATATAGAAGTGGAGGGATGCCAAAACTCCTAAAATTCAAGGCTGGAAATATGTGTAAATTCTAGGAAAGATTGAGGATACTCAATACATTTTGTATTGGCTAGAAATAAGATTAAAATTTGTTCTTCAGTTTTTTCTTGAACTCCCTTTTCTTGTTCAAGTGTTAATAAGAGTTGAGAACAGTTCTCCTCCCCATAGGGATTCTCCAACATAAAGGAACTTCAGTGGATGGTTGGGCTAGAGGAAAGAGAATAAGTTTCTGGCTATGGGTCCCATTAGAAATTGGCATCTCCCCAGACCAACAACTAATAAATGCATCAACATTGGCCAACCAAGATCGACCAAGCACAACTGGATGTCCAGGTTTGGAGGATTTTAAATTAATTACCAAGAAGTCCACAGGATACTCCCAAGAGGCAAGGGTGACTGTTACATCATCTATATTTCTTGTTGGGCTAATGACTAATTTGTCTACCAATTCCAACAAGGTTTGTGTTGGCCTTAAGTGATTTAGTTGCAATGTTTGCATGGTGTCAACAGTCATAACATTTATTGTTGCTCCTAGATCAATACGTGTATTTGACAAAGAAATACCATTAATTTTTATAGTCACCACTAGGTTTCTTGGATATTTATATTTGGATGGCATTTCTAATATAAATTCAGATACTTGTCCAACCACTTGTATAACAAGAGGTTCCTTCTTCTTCCTTCCAGGATTTTTGATGCAAATATCCCTTATAATTTTAGCATGGATTGGAATATCTTTAATGGTTGGAGTAGGGGAATATTTACACAGATATTTCTTAGTTCAACTTCTAAATCATGTCCTAGAGGTACCTCAAGTCTATTCACAAGTAACCTTTCAAGATAAGGTGGAGGATTAGTTTCTTGAGGTATTTCTGACTATTGAGGAGTCTGAGGAGGAATTTACTCGTGTACAAGGATGTCTTCTTCTTCATTGGTTTGGTCATCTATTTTTTCTTCTTCTCGAATGACCACTGTAGAATTTGGTTTATTCAAGACCTTCCTAGATCTCAATTGAATTTCATTTAGTGAAGTATGAGTTATCACATAAGTTGGGAAAGTTTACACTTCACGATTTTGTACAAGTTGTGTAGGTCTATTGTTTGGATTAGGGATGGGTTTTGCAAGAATAGGGGTAGGCCGAGGGGGGTTTGGATTATGCATATTGAATTTGTTGATGTTGATTTGGGTTCAAAGGTAAGGTGAGTTTTTGTTGCAGTTGGGAAGGTGGATTAAATCCTGGTAACAACTGAGAGATATTCGAAAGATATTATGGATAAGTAGGAAAATTTGGTGGTTGAAAAGGGGCATTCCCATATGCAGGACCCCTCCATCCTTATTTCCAAGGTTGGACTTGTGGTTGTTGATGTGTCCATTGAGAGTAAGGCATTGGAGGAATCCATTGCTATTGTGAGTATTGTGTGGTAGGATCGTAAAACATATTAGGATTTTGTTTCTCCATGCTCTCTTAGGGTGATATGATGTTTCCTGAGGTTCTCCCCCTCCCTTGAAAATGGATTGTAGTACAGGTAAGGAAGGGAAATCATTGGTAGGGTGGTCTTATGTACAAATCCCACAGATTTCAATAACATTAATAGGAAATTCGTTTTCAAGGTATCTCTTCCTACACCGAGGACAGAAAATTGCTAAAGTAGCATTTTCTTCTTGTTGTTTCTTTTTTATCTTCATAGTGTCTAAATGGGTGATAATTTTGTATAGGATGAATGTTTTTAAGTTTTCTAGTAGATTCCCTAATTTTATACATGCAACACCTCCTGGAGCAGGTTTGGTAGTTATTCCTATAGGATCCCTTACACTTCTTCTTGTTTTGTCTTGGCTGCGAGAGTACCTTTTACAATACTCTGCAATGTCTACAAATGGATTTTGATATACATCCCCAGAACTCATGAGGTTTAGTACCTCAATACAATCATCCCTTATACCCTTTAGGAAGATGTTCCTAATTGTGGTTGTGTCTAAGGAAAATTGTTTTTTCTTCTGATAATTATATAGGAACCTTTCTAGGTAATCTTCTAAACTTTCCTCCTCGGACTATTGCATTTTAAATATGTAATTCCTAGCATCTCTAGGTATGCAATAATCCTGATATTTCTGGAGGAAAGTTTCCTTCATACCATCCCAAGATAATATAGTGTTCTCTCCTAGGCTCATAAACCATGTTAATGTTGAGTCTTTAAGTGTTGTTGGAAAGCATTTTAGTTTTTGTGCACTATCAGTGTAATTACAACTCCTACATAGTATATCAAATTTAAATAAAAATGAATGAGGATCTTCTGTTGACATACCATCGAAGTGAGGTAGTGATGATAGTGGGATATTATTCATAGAAACATCTCTAGTGATGTCTAATATTGGGAATCCAAATGTCTATGTTTCATTGTTTGCATTTCCCTCCTCATCTGCCATATATCCAAATAGCATGTTATAGGTTGTAGGTGATGTTTCCCCACTAAGTGATGGTTCAAACACTGGGTTGGTTGGGATATACAATTGTTACAATACTTTGTGTGTTGCTCCAATGGAAGATTCAGCCTCTTCTACCACTACCTCTATCTCTTTTCCAGCTCTTCTTTCTGATTGGGTCGCCAGTGATTCCCTTCCTTCTTGTTGTAATATGTTTTCAATCTGAACAGTAGCTTCAGATTTAGGACCTTTGGTTTTAGTTTCAATTACTACCTTTTAACTCTCCCCTCTGAGGATTTTTCCTACACAAACATTAAATGAGTTAGTATGGGGGGGTTTTCTTGATTTTTCTGTAACTTTGGGGGGTTTTCTTGAATTTTCTACAATTTTGGATACAATAAATATACCTTTTCTATCTCTATGTTTATGCATAAAAAGAATATCTAAATACTAACTCAACGCAAAATTTAACTATTGAAGGTAAGGGGACAACCTGAATTTGGAGAAACCCCACTAAAGTGGATGCATGGGCTCTTCCCTCATGTCTTATTGTCTTCTCCTCGCCCTTAGGTCATCCTTAAAACCACTCCAAAACCATAAAATAAATCTAATGCAAACACTACCTATTACCATTTACAACTCCCCGAAAATGACACCAAAATGTTGGTGCAACTATATGTTCAATATATTGCAATCATTTAATATGTCAATCTGGTTTCGTACTCAATAGATTTGATGTACTATGTGTACCGATAAAAAATAATTTCCTATGTCTGTTGAGTATAGTCTATGTAAGAAAACACTTTCAAAACCAAATACTTTCTTTTCATACCTTTCAAATAATACTCCCCACACAATTCAAAATTTAGAAAGAAAAACTTTCAACAAGCATATAATCTAGAGTTCTTGCTCAGGTGATGGATCTGTTCATTGTTGGTTCATGAAAGGTAAAGATGAACTCTGATTCTATCTCCTGGAGAAACTACACAAACAACAATTAACACTCTGCATACTTTTAAAAGGAAACTTAATCAAGCTTAAAAGAATTACCAGGCAGGGTAAAACACTCCATTATAAGTGCATGTATGGTGAGAGATGGAGGTATTGATTGTGCCTATGTTTGCAATGTGTAATCTAATCAACTCTGGAAGAAAAATCTAAGTATAGTGGAATTCTCCACTACAGAATCATGTATGGTGAAAGATGGAGATCGAACTTGTCCTTAGACTTGTAGAATGAAAAAAAAACACTACACCATTTAGTCTAGACAAAATACTAAAGCATTTAAATCGAATGATTGTTCTCCTATACTCACACAAAGATGACAAATCATTCATCAGAAATCGTTACACTCGGAGATATCACATTACTCACACAAATCTCACTTACTCAAAATTACCACACATCCATATGACCTGCTATTAAATTTATCACTGAAACATGACATGAATGAAATTAGATGTTGTAATCAAACATAAAATTACTATGTCCACACACACAGAAAACCAAAATCATATTCACAATTAATTACAAAGATACTTACCTTGATTGGGTTAGTGGGCCCTTACCATACCAACAAGGCATCTCTTAAGAGAAACTTACAATAAAGAAGAGATAAATGCACACATGTAATCCATGAACTAAAACTATATCATTACTTTAGAAAAATGGAGGCACAATCCACAGTTTTTTCCAAAACCAATCTTACAACATAACATTGCTTAATTCTATCTCCATACATGTTTATCATCTACAAGGCTCTCTCTTTAAAGAGAAGCAACTGTTACAATCCAAGTTTGAATATAACATCAAATACTTGCATAATTATTACAATTGGATGATACATCAATTTTTAATGGAATGATTTCATCCTCATAACACGAAGTGCATGAGTGATGAGATGTATTGTGGTCTCCAACGAACAAATAATGTTCAAACCAACAAATTCCTTAGACCCATCGAGAATAATCTCTTTCAAACAACTAAACTTGGAAATTCAGAACGGTACCAGATGCACACAACTGCATAACTCAGTATCAGATGCACACAGTCATACAAGTCACTATCGGATGAGCGTAACAATTGGTATCATATGAACTTCAACAACAGTCATCGAACGAGCGCGAGGATACCAAATTAACTAAGAAATAAGTACCAGACAATCTCAGAAATGAGTACTGAACGATCTCAACAATAGGTACTGAATGATCTCAACAACAGGTACCAAACGAGCACAGAAATAAGAGTTGTTGTCATGAAGTCTTCTTGAACCATCCAAAGTAATTAGAGAGTTATAAATATCAAATATTCAATCCTAATTATTAATAAATCATCATAAATCATGATTAAACATCAGTCACCTCATATGTACATAATAATTGTTAAAGGACATGTTTGATGAGGAAAACAGACAGAGAGTGCATAAGTATTAAGAAAAATTGGTCAGGATATGGGAAAGATAAGGCAATTGGAGGTGACAAAAAGGAGGATCAACAATAATATTTTTATGGTTTATATTGTGGATTTAGAGGTTGAAATCAACATAAGGAAATACTAGGGACACCCCTCTGATGTTGGAAAGAACCAACCCAAACAAAGAGGAGTTTTTTCTAGTGGAAATTAGGGTATATTCTCTTATAGTTGCACAAATTTCTAGTCTTTTGTTTCATAAGTTATTCACATTCTTGCTAGTGTGTAATTTGTGTTAATAGGTGGGAGGGTGATCTAGCAAAAACTACCCTCGTTAAGTCCCAATTCTACCCTATTAGGTATGTAGAGGACCAATAGATATATTGGCATTACTTCAAGAAAAAGTAGGGGCAGAGTGTGCAAGAGTACACCATTGAATTCAAAATATGGTTGTCATGTTGGGTATCTCACCCAAGAAACCAATTGTACTCCTCAAGTATCTATGGGGTCTACACAGTCATATGTGAAATCAAGTGATGTTCTTCAATCCCGGGACAATTGATGAGGCATGTGTGCAAGCACAATATCTAGAAAATATAGGCCAGAAGAAAGGAAATTCGAGTGGTTCCAAATAGAGAGAGCACCAAGACACTTCCAAGGAGGGGAAGAAGAAGTAGAAAGAGAAATACAAGAAGATTAAATCCAATTCACATCAATCCATTGTTACCATTGTAATATATATGGCCACACTAGAGAAAAGTGTTGGAAACTATTGTTGGATCATGTTGTCATTGATGCCAATGGT
>SNQJ01S0025639.1:58868-70556 GCA_010110895.2 Picea sitchensis
ATAGATCTGGTGCTCTTGTAGAGTTGTACTCTATTCAATTGTTGTTGATAAACCCCAAGGATTGTAGTCCATAATAAAAAGAAAATTGTACATACATCTTGTGTTCTTTGTGTTCATTGTGGTGATGACTTGTTGATGACATGTTGTTGATATGTGCTCACATATAACTAGTTATAAATGACAACAATGGGTAATGAATAAATGTTGAATGCTAATTGATGATATTTTGTGCAAGAGGGAAGTTTTGGGAAAAAGAGCCCCACACTCATTCACCCCCCCTCTAAGTGTGATAGGTGTGTCCAACAACTACATCGACAAATGAACCCTAAGAACCATAAGAAGGATGTCAAGAAGAAGAACCTTCTAGTCACAAATTAAAATAATCAGGTAGAGATTATCTCAGATGTGGATGAGAATATTCCCTACACTTCAATGTAGAAGGAGGTGAATCTAAGTAGCCTTCATCACAAAGAAGAGAAGGATAGGACAAAAATATTCCATATCAAGATTCAGGTCAGGTCAAGAAGACCAAGGTAGACTCTCTATTTGATTATGATTCATAGGTCTATCTCATAGCATATGAGATCATCCTATCCCATATCCACTGGGGTAGGTAAACAAGGATGAAAATATCAAGGTCAAAAAATAATGTAAGATCAAATTTGTTGTAAGTGTGGATTTTATGGATGAAGTGGATTTAGATGTAGCATCCCTTGAGACGTGTCGTGTAGTGTTTGGAATCCCCTACATGTATATGAGGAATGAAATATTCATACAAAGATAAAACAATTACCACTTGATCAAGGATGTGAAGTCTTTAATCATCAATGCACATAAAGGTAAATCGAAGACCTCACTAGTTAGTGCCAATGAAGACAAAAATTTGGTTATTTAAAGTAATGTAGTGTTCCCCGCTGCTAAACCTAACAATTTAAAATTTTATAATACCAATTAAATCAAATGTATGCATTCTGAAAATTCTCATGCATCTAACATCACTTTTAAAAACATAAATTGCAACAAAATTAACATTTGCACAACAACATATGGATGCTTAAAACTTAGAATAAAAACACATCAATTAAAACGCATAATAACTTGCAATGAATTGAGGATTTAACAAGCATTTATAAGCATTATGAATTCCATCCAAAATACATACACACAACTCCATATAATTCACTCAAGAACAAAGTATATGCACAACAAATTAAACCCATAATACAAATAGTGTGACAGAGACAAAGAACTTATCTTTTTAATCAAATGTGCAACTGGAAGAAGCGGAAGGACATTCCACCTATCCGTATATTTTCTTCTCCAAATATAAACAACAAATCATCCCCAATATGGGGCTAATAATAAAAAAAAAAGTGTTGTCTCTCTACTATATACTAAGAGCCCAACACAACCCACAACTAGCTAATTCTTCCTACAATTATCCCAATCTGCCATATCTCTTCCCCTCAACCTGCTCAATCCAAGGAATGGGATCCCCCTTCACTTCACATATACCCTTGGGCCTTCCCAGTTCCCTCCAAGGCTCCAGCATAGGTTGGCTAGTAATATCTCTTGTTGGAGACTCCAAGGATGTCAGCTGCAATAAGAAGAGCTCAGAGCAGCAAGCTCACTTGCTACTGGGAAATTATCTCACACAAAATCTCAATTCTACAGGAATAACAACCTAATTATTCATTAATTTGTATCTCTAACCAGCTACCACACATGCCCACTATGCTTGTATTCAAGTTCCAACACATTGTTCTCTCTTGTTGTCCCAAAAACTCCGTGTAAAAATTGCTCTCATTTCCCATATAAATTTCCTAACTATAAAAACTACTCTCTTTTCCCATATGAATTTCCTTTTCTCCCATGCATGTTGACTCTCCCAATTCCCAAGGTTTATCGTACTTATCCCCCAAGTTCTCATTAACTATATGAAGTTAATTTTCACACCCACCCTCTTACATGTGTTTAATGATTGAGGATTTGATACACTCAAGAGGAAACTAGAAGGTTTATACACAATTATAATTTTAGAAAGTGGGTTGAGATTAATAGACATAGATAATTACCCCTTGGACCTCCTCTTAGACCATCCCCTCTCTTGTGGAAACTTAGCCCCCATTACTTTTTCTATGTCCATCTGCAACCAAAGATAAATTTATTTTATTATTTTTGATACACAATGTTTACATATTACATCATTGGGCCCGCAATCATATATCATATTTACATTATACATCGCTAAAACATGGATTAAAAATGTGGATCTTACATTCCCCTCCCCCTACAAATTGCATCGTCCTCGGTGAACAACACCATACCGGCATACATATACAAAATTAACATCATAGTACTTGGTACTTTTGTAATTTCACAACTCATACAGTAATTCCAACCAATAATCTTATGTTCCCCTTAACCAACAAAACCCAAGGAAGTTTACCCCCTTCTCTGCATCATAGTCTGTAAGGCTATACCACTTCCTTTTCTAAGGCTCCAGCATAGATCGAACATGAAATATCTGAGATGTGGCTCTAGCAACTACATGAGCTGACAAAATGGAGCCGTGCACACTTATATATATACAAATATACATTCAACTTTCTTCAAACTTTGTGGGTACTCGTCCTGCATGGCCTCCTTGTTCTCCCATGTGGCATGTTCATAATCGAGACCATAGCAATTCCATTGAACCTTTACTAGGCCAATGGATTTTTTCCAAAGCACTTTGACTTTCTATTCTAGGATGCGCATTGGTTCCACCCAAAATTCCCCTTCATGCCCCACCTAGATCACATTCCAATCAATCATGTGATTAGGATTCTGCACATTTTTCTTCAATAAACATACATGAAACTCATTATGAATTATCATGGATGCGGGAAATGCAAGCATGTATGCAATTGGTCCTATCTTCTCTAAAACTTCAAACCACCCACAATATCTTGCTACCAATTTTGGGAAACTTCCCAATCTTAACAAGCTCATCTTAGCTTTTAATTTTACAAACACATGCTCACAAACTTTGAATTCCCTGTATGTCCTTATTTTATCTTCATAACTCTTTTGTTTGCCCTATGAAACCTTCAAATTATACTTAATGCTTATCACTTTCTCTTCCATTTCCTTTTGTAATTATATCCCAATAAATCTTATGTCTGCTAGGTTGTCCCAGCTTACTAGCATGGTTCATTCCTTGCCATACAATACTTCAAACAGGCTCATCTTCAACGATGCATGATACCCATTATTATAATAAAATTCAACTATATGAAGGTAATATTCCCACTTGGAAGGCTTGTTCATCACATACATTCTTAACATATCTTCAATTATCCGGTTAGTCCCCTATGTTTTCCCATCTAACTTTGGATGATATGTTGTACTGAAATTTAAGTTAGTCTCAAATCCCTTAAACAATCCCTTCCAAAAGATAGAAGTGAACTTGGGATCTCTATTTGACACTATTTCCTTAGGAACACCATGTAGCATAGTGTTTTCCTTCATATAAATCTATGCAATATTGGTTGCCTTGTGAGTTTTTTTCAATGGTATAAAATGTGCATCCTTTGTAAGTTTGTCCTCCACTACCATGATGGAATCATGCTACATTTTTATTCTTGGAAACTTGGTGATAAACTCTATTGTAACTACCTCCCATTTCCATTCAGGAATGGGAAATGGGTGTAATAATCTTGTTGGATGCCTATTTTTGGTCTTCACTTTCTGATAATCCATGCACCTAGCTATGTAATCAACCACATCTTTCTTCATTCCCGGAAATAAATGTTGGCTTCTTATTGCTTCAATTGTCTTTTGGTACCCTAGATGTCCAACATAGGGTACATTGTGCATCTCTTTCAGAACCATATTTCTCAATTCCTAAGTGTTAGAAACATAAACTTTGTCACTGAATAAGACTAGGATCCCATCTGCTTCCATCTTGTAATATTTATACTTCTATTGTACATTATTTTGTTGTAAGATTTCTTTAACTTGTGCATAATGTGGGTTTGTTGTTATAGCTTCTAGAATTCTATCTTTTAAATATGTCATGCATGTACTAATGGTTGCAATATGCATTTCATGTACCCTCCTACTAAGTGCATCAGACACTTTATTCTCTTTTCCCTTGATGTGCTTGATGGAAAAGTTGTATTCACTAAGAAATTCCATCCATATAGTTTGTCTAGCATTCATTGTTGGATGCTCAAACAAGTGTTTAAAACCGATGTGATCTATCTTCAACTCAAACTTTATGCACATGAGATAATGCCTCCATATTTTTAACGCATGAGCTATGGTTTCCAACTCTAATTCATTGATAGCATAATTTTTTTCATTCTCCTTAAGCTTCCTTGACTCATAACATACAATATTCCTATTTTGCATCAGGAATCCACCAAGCCCTTCCTTCCTTGCACGCATCTATGCACACAAAAAAATATTCATCCAAATATACAACCTTTAAAATAAGTAAATTGATAAGAAAATCCTTCAAATGCTATAAATTTTCCTCGCATTTGGTGGTCCATTCAAACTTTGTTCCCTTATTCTGTAGTGAAATGATTGGATGTGCAACCTTGGAGAATCCTTCAATAAATATCCATATAATCCCATAAAGAATATCACTTTCTAAACATTCTTTGGTGTTGGCCAACTTTTGATTTCTTCAATCTTCTAAGGGTCCATTGTTATGCCCTCCTATGAGATGATGTGGCCCAAATAATGGATTTTTCTTTGATAGAAAGTGCAATTTCTTAACTTGGCATACAATTGGTGATCTCTCAACACCTGTAGAACTATCCTCAAATGTTTCTCATTTTCCTCCTTTGTCTTGGATTAGATAAGAATATCATCCAAATAGAAGACAACGACGAATTTTTTCAGGTAATCCTTGAACACTCCATTCATTAAACACATCAAAGTAGTTGGTGCATTTTTCAAGCCAAATGGCACCACCACAAACTAATAATGGCCATACCTTGTCCTGAATGTTGTCGCCTTGGTGTCTTATTCTCTAATTCTTATTTGATGATAACATGATCTCAATTCAATCCTAGAAAATATTTTTTTTATCATTTCAATTGATCAAAAATATTATCGATATGTGGTAGAGAGTACGTTTTCTTTACAGTAACCTCATTAAGTTTTCTGAAGTCAATACAAAACCTCAGATTTCCATCATTTTTCTTCACAAAAATCATTGGGGCACCCCAAGGTGAGACACTTGGACATATGTACCCCTTATTAAGCAATTCTTCTAGCTACATCTGCAATTCTTCTAGCTACATCTGCAATTCTTCTAGCTGCATTTGCAACTCTTTCAACTATGATGTGCTCATTCTATAAGTATTTTTGGACACTAAGTTACCTCCAGGCATTAACTCAAAAAATAAATAAATATCTCTCTTTGGTGGTAATCCTGGAAATTCCCCAAACACATATTCATATTCCCTCAATATTGGATAGTCCTAAATACTTGGCTCCTTATATTTTGTTGTCTCGACTCTCTTCCATATGGGTTACATATATCCAGCACCCTTTTCTAAAAAAAAATTTCAGCTGCAATGCTGAAATATCTTTAATAGATATAAGTCTTGGGATCTCAATCAAAATAGCTATGGGATGACTATCAATCTTACCTTCTACCTCAATCATGTGGGATTGGTATTATTCTTGTTTGTTTTATAAGGATGCATAAATCCTTGGCATGCTTCTACCCACGTAATCCATTGTTTCATCTTCCTAAATGTTATGCACAATCCTCATTCTATCTCCCTTGTGATGACAATATTTATACAAGTGGTCTCCTTCACATACCCAACACTTTATGGGATTTTTTCTTGGCCTTTTCCCCAAGGAATCTATCATTTTATGTCCACCCTATAATGGCTTCCCTTGTTAATATTCTTGAGAGTTGTTCCTGACAAGTGGTGGTTTGAATCCTTTCTTCCTCTAATCCATCTTGCCTTTCTTTTTGTCATCCCAAGCCTTTTGAAAAGTTGGTATTCTTTTGCTCTATTCATAAAGATACTTATATATTCTTATGGATTCTTCCAAGGTATTGGGATCATCAAAATGAATTTTATCACTATAAAAAGAAGGTATCACACTCATGAATATTTGTATTTTTACCTTCTCATCCTTTATGAAGATGACATACCTCAACAATTCAAGGAATCTTCTTTCATACTCATCCATTTCCATGCTTCCAAGCTTGAGTTCAAAGTACTCTTGCATCTTCTTTTCATAACATTGTTCTAAAAAGTATTTCTTATGAAAATAAGTTTTAGCTCCTTCCATGAGATCCTCTTCTCATTAATGTGCTTAACCTGCTTGAGTTGATCCCACCACATAGATGTTTTTCCTTGAAGATGGTAGGTTGTGATTCTATCTTCTACATTTGATGAATAATCATGCAAAAAAAAATATTTCCTCGCGCTCAAAAACCAAGTTTCAACATCTTCTCCCTTCCTATCCTCTCTATCAAATTATGGCGCCTTGATATTCTTGAGTTGTCCTTGCAAAATATCTGACTCATACCTCCTCCTTTGTCTTCTGACAGGGAACACACTCTTGTTGCTCTCCCACCTTGAATGTGCATGTGTACATTCTTCTAGTCAAATGTCATAGTGAATGATGATGATGATGTCTACTAAAACTCCTTGATTTCCTAGATCTTTTATGAGCATCTCTCCTATCTTGTGATATTGATTCTTCTACTCACCTTGCACTAGTTGCTTGTTTTGTGCTATAATATTTATTGACTTATTTCTACAACATATTCAGACTCTATAGCATCTCTTCATGAGCTCTCATCATCCTTTCATTGTCTAATATATATCTCTTCACTTCATTCTGGAAGCTTCTGATAGTCTCAACCAAATCCACCAGTTCCACCCAGCTTCTATGTCCATTAGACTTAGTCTCTCCAATTCTCATGTTGACATGTAAACCTCTAACCTCCTTCTCTTGGTTGTAATATCCTTGGGAATCCTCCATATGTCTATTCCTCATGTAGGAACAAAATATATTTTGTTTATACCTCTAATTCTGCAAAAATGTGCATGCAACAATTGCAATGTTAGGGTTATGCATATTGTAAAATATTTTTTCAATTAAGTTGTAAGTCATTCTTCAGCTGAATTTATGAGTGTGGATGCATTGAAATCAGATTCTAATTTTTTACATACATTCTTATTTGAATTATATTTCCAACAATTGTACTCATGCCTCATTCTGAGTTCTGAGTGTAAATTTGTAGCTTTTTGAAATTTACAAAAAAAATATTCAATTGTACACTGTTCTTAGTGGTGAAATTTATCTAAGAGGTCATTTTATGCCACTTGTAGAAGAAAATCAATTAGTAATCATAAAAACATTTGTATTGGGTGCAGATAGAATTTATGATTTTGAACACACATCAACTTTCATATTTTAAATTGGATGCTTCGGTCAAATTCTATATAAATTTGGAATTGATAACTTTGCACTTTTATATTTTCCCCAGACTTACAATTTTTAGCCGAAAATGGCTATCTCCCAAACAAAGGAAAATTGGGAAAAAATTTCTCAAGACAAAGTTTTATGGATTGAAGTGTAGGTAAACTATTGACTAAATACAATTTTCTAAAGTAGTGATCTAGGGTCCCTTTTCCTCCTCCAAATATTTCAAAAATCCCCAAAACACGCTCAGGAATAGTGGATTTTTCCCTGCTTGAGTATCCCCACACCAACCCCTTTTGAATTTTTCTAGGATCCCAAATGGTTGTCTTCATGCCTACTTTTTGGACACCCTACAAAAATTTCACCTACATATGAGCCCCAGTTACTGAGCACGACCCATATCTTTAAATACCATTCATTCACGTTTTTAGAAAATTTAAGAAGAATTGTCCAGTGGACCTCAATGGAATTCTTGTATCCCTCGTCACTATGGAAGACCCCTTAAATTTCATTTTATTCTAAGTTGAAACACTCTCGTTATGGCCAAAACAAGTTTTTGGCTCCATACTTCTTTTTGTAAATAGTCTTATTTTGTTGACATGGAAATCTTGTTGACATGGCATGACACGTGGTTGTTGATGTCCACCTTTCATCCCCTAATTCATCCATGTCATCATCTTCCTTTCCCTTCATCAACAATTAACTTGTTTCTTTGCATTGATGGTTGGTGAAAAGATAAAAAATTACTTTTCATAGGATTTTGTTAAAGTTGTAGATGAACCTCTATCGTTGATTTGCTAAACTTCGTCTAACTCTAAATATAAATCTCAACTGCCAATAGGAAATTTTCTTCCACTTTTTCTCCATCATCAATCTATGATTTCTCTAAATTTCATTCAGACTTCATTGAAATTCCCCGATCTCCGAAAGGTCCATCAATAATCAACATTTTTCTTCTATGTTTCATTTGGACTTCGTTGAAATTCGTCGAACTCTAAAAAATCCATCAGTGATCGACGATTTTATTATAAGTCTCATTCGTACTTCATTGAAATTCGTCTAAATTTTAAAATTCCATCAGGGATCAGTGATTTTGTTCTAAGTTTCATTCGAACTTTGTCAAAATTTGTTGAACTCCAAAAATTCCATCGACGATTGGTGATTTTCTTTTAAGTTTCATTCAAACTTCATGGAAATTCTCCGAACTCCGAAAATTCCATCAATGATTGACGGTTTTCTTCTAAGTTTCATTCGCACTTCACCAAGATTCGTTGAATTCTGAAAATTCCATCGGTCATTGATGACTATTTTCTAGTTTTTGTTCAAACTTCACCAAAACTTGTCAAACTTCGAAAACTAAGAAGTTTTTAACCAAATATAGGATGAATTTATGTCATCAATCTCAAAATCAATTGAATCTCGGACATTGATTCATCAATTCTATGCCATGAACCCTGCCTTCCACCACCATGGCGCTGCCAACGTGGACCCTGTTGGTCTATGTCATAGTTTTGGTCCACGTCATCATCTGTTCATAATTTTTCAAAATTCTGAAAATTATAATTTTTTGAAAGTCTTATAAACAAAAATATAAATTTTCTTTTTCATCCACCATGGAATCTCTAGAATTAGCTTCCCAAGGTCAAACTCAACCCTACAATTATCAATTTGGTATCCCTTTTCCAAATTACATGTAGATTTCAACCAGAAATTGTTAATTTTCACTCTAAATTTATTGTTTTCTCCCAAATTCAATATAAACTAAAATTCTATAGAAGCAAATTTCTCAAATCCACGTTGGTATTTGGACCATACAGGTCCAGTGTTGAATGAAAATCCCTAATACCACTATGTAGTGTTCCCCACTACTAAACCCAATAATTTAAAAAAAAATTATACCAATTAAATCATATGTATGCATTCTAAAAACACCCATGAATCTAACAACGCTTTTAAAAACATGAATTGCAACAGAATTAACATTCGCACAATAGCATATGGATGTTTAAAACTCAGAATGAACACAGATCAATTAAACCCATAATAACTTACAATGCATTGAGGATTTCATAGGAATTTAGCAACATTATGAATTTCAGCCAAATATACATACACACAACTGCATATAATTCACTCAAGAACAGAGTATATCACAAAATATAGTAAAAATAGTGAGATAGAGATAAAACACTTATCTTTTTTAACTAAATGTGAAATTGGTTGCAAGGGACAAACATTCCACCCAACCATAGATTTACTACTTCAAATCTCAGCAACAAATCACCCCCGAGTTGGGGCTACGAATCTACAAGAAAATGGGTGTCTCTCTACTGTCTGCTCACAACTCAACACAACCCACAACCAACTAATTCTTCCTACACCTATCTGAATCCACCAACTCTCATCCCCTCAACTTGTACAAACCAAGGAATGGGATCCCCCTTCACTTCACATACTCACTTCGGCCTTCCTGCTTCCCTCCAGGGCTCCAGCACAGGTTGTCTAGGAACCTCTCTTGCTAGGGACTCAATGGATGTTAGTTGCAATAGGAAGATCTCACATCAACAAGATCACAGTAGAAAGCTCACTTGGTGTTGGGAAATTATCTCACACAAAATATCACTCTACAAGCCCAACAATATGCTTCTTCATGAATTTGTAGCTCCAACTAGCTGCCAAACATGCCCACTATAGTTGTCTTTAAGCTATGACCCTATGTTCTCTCTTTCTATCCCAAAAAATACATGCAAATTTTCTCTCCTTTCCCATATGAATTTCCTAACTATAAAAAATGATCTATTTTCCCATACAAATTTCCTTTTCTCCCATGCATGTTGACTCTCTCAATTCCCAAGGTTGATTTTACTCAACCTCCATGCTCTTATTAACTATGTGAAGTTACTTTTCACACCCACCCTCTTACATGTGTTGAATGATTAGGGATTTGATACACTCAAGAGGAAATTAGAAGGTTTATACACAATGATAATTTTATAAAGTGGGTTGAGATTAATAGACATGGATAATTCCCCCTTGGACCCCTTCTTAGAACCTCCCCTCTCTTCATGTGGAAACTAATCCCCCATTGATCTATATGTGATCCAGGTGGATCTCGGTGGCCATCCACCTTTTCCATTGAATCAACATTTCACGCCTATGGTTTTGATAAAGCATGATGTTCGCCCTTTTAATGGGGAATGGAATGTAATATCATCTTCATTTGTTAATTATGGACATCATGTAATGATTTCCTAGTGGTCTTATGTACATGCCTATAGCATAGAATTAATGCATTGGATCCCATTAGAACTTCGAAGTTAAGCATGCTCGGGCTAGAGTAGTATTGGGATGGGTGACCACTCAAGAATTGCTAGTGTTTTACATGCCTATGGAATTTTATAAACTTATATTAATTTATCCCACATGCATCATGGGAATTGTTCTCCTCTCACTCTCTCATATATAATTGAGGTGAAGGAGGCCCTTTAAGCATGCAATGGAGTGTGATGTAAATCTTGTTGTGAATGAAGCATAGCTAGCAACTCTTTCTTTTCAGAGATAAGCCACCCCATTCTGTCATTTTATGTTCTACAATGTTTTTCTCTTATTCATTAATAGAAGTTGGGTTTCACTATATTTTTTTGTTTCTTGCAATATATTTGTGTATTTCCTTGTTATATATATGCTATATTTTTGTCTTCATGTTGTTCTCAAAATAATCCAGATCAATCTGTGTCCTTCACCCTTAGATGTTGTTTATGGACATCAAGGAGGAGTGAGGGAAGACACCATGAAAGAAGCATTAAAAGAGGATAAGTTTGTGGAAAAGATTAGGAAAATCCATTTGCAAGTACAAGAGACACTAAAGAAGTCATGGGAAAGGTACAAGGCACGATATGATCAACACATAATAAAAAAATCATTCAAAGTGGGAGACATAGTTTGGTTACAGCTAAGCAAGGAAATACTACAAGGTCCTGGTAGTAATATTAAGGCTCTGCGGTATGGACCTTTTGAGGTATTGGAGAAGGTGGGAGATAACACCTACAGATTCAATCTACCCCCATACATGTGCATTTACTCAATAGTGAATGTGGAGAATTTGAAACTATATGAGCCTTCTAATTTAGATCAAGAGGAGGAGAAAATCGTACCTACCATAGAGGATGTAGCACCAGATGCTTAGGTAGAGTCGACAGAGGACATAGTTTTGCAGAAGTGGTAAAGAAATAC